>JAOUZG010052315.1:2459361-2470233 GCA_026289955.1 Argiope argentata | reverse complement strand
GTTTAGAGGAAGTGAATGATGACAAATGAATCATCTATAAATAACTTTAGAAATATTTATTGAATTATAATTTAGTTGCTAAATTAATTTTAATTATAAGATATATGTGTTATTTTAAAGTTAACGAAGATATTAAATTTAATACCACATTGAATTTGAGCTTCAAAGTGTAGAAGAAGTGAATGATGACAGATGAATCATGTAGAAATTGGAAGATGCGAATTGTTGAAAGGAAACTTCCTTTAGTTTAGGTTTAGATTTTAATTCTATATAGATTAAATTTGAGGTTCCAAGTTTAAACGAAATAATTTATAATAGATGAATTATTATTAACTTATTAACTTTTAATTACAAGATATATGTGGTATTTTAAATCATATCGAGGTCATTTAAATTGAGAGCACATTGAATTCGAGTTCAAAATTTAGACGAAATTGATAATGACAGATGACTTACACAGAAATAATTTCAGTGGTATTTGTTCATTCATACTATTAATATTTTGTTTTTAATTATAATAGATATGTGAAATTTTAAATTTTACTATTAGGTAATTTTATTTAATGGCAGATTCGATTTGAGATTCCAAGTTTCGAGTAGATGAATGATGACAGATGAATCAAGTAAAAATAGCTTCAACAATTTTTATTATAAGATATATGCAACGTTTTACAGCTAACTGAGGTAATGTAATTTAATGGAACATTATATTTGAGGTTCAAAGTTTAAATGCAGTGAATGATGACAGATGAATCATGTAGAAATAATTTCAACAGTATTTGTTATGTCATCATTTGCTATTGGGGCATTATTTTTAAATATATCTAGGGTTACCATAGTAAAATGATAAGGGTTGCCTAGTTGGCGTATTATCACCAACTTGGAAAAGAAGGGAGTTAAACAACACATCAACCAAATTTAGACGAAATAATGATGACGTATGAAATATATAAAATTATTTCAGCATTATTTGTTCTTATTATTTTCCTTTTTTGTTGTAGATATATTGTTTTAAATTGTAAGAAATATGAGACATTTTAAGTTGCATAATATGCTATGTACAAAAAAGGGAGTTGTATACAAAATTAGAAGCAAATCATTTGATAAATCTTTTAACTTTAAAATTCTTGCTTCTTACATATTTTTAGCCTATCCGACTCTTATTTTTTCCAGTTTATTTTAAATTATTATTAAATAAGTGTAATTTATTTTCATACATGTAGTCATATATTTCAGTCTTTTTTATACAAAATTTGAAAAAATAGAACAATTTTAAAATTCATCCCGAACATAGTCAATACTTTAATGATTAGCACTGAACTGAAACCATTTCAAAACGCCATGAAAGAGTTGCTTTGCAAAATATTTAAATAAATTGTTTCTCAGTAATCAAAATTTATTGAGAAAATTTCTAGTATCCAGTGGGGTAATTATTACCTCTAAATTAACGTGCGATATCACATATTTATTTTTTAGATATCTTTAATATTTCTTGATTTCCAAATCAGTAAGAATGTATCCTTTCCCAAATAGGATACATTTTAAGAATTAAAACCATTACTACAGCCTTTTATAATCGATATATCAGTTAAAAATTCTTATAATCGATTATGATTTCCTTGCAGGCATCTGAGAAAAACTCTTTCTTGAAATAAAAATATCGAAGGTAATGATAAGAAAAAAAAATATCTATAAGCTCCGGAAATTATCCAAGCACTATAACATTAAATTCATATTTTGGTGCAACGAGGCATTGTGGGGGTGGGGGTATGAAATCTCCAAGCACATAAATAAAACATCCTCGACGTGTGCGAAAACTTGGGAATATCGGGTAATAATAAAATCTCCGTACGTGACAACGAATTTACATGATGTTGATCCGATAAGACGCTATTTCATTTTGGGCCCCTGGTTGTCCTTTTTTTCCCCTTCATCTTCTCCAGGATACATCCTCGAAGGACAAAGAAATACCCGGGGGTAAGATACCCACAATGGGTAAATCAGCAAACGATCGGGAGATTCTAGAGAGGAGGTGGGTGGGAGGGAGCAAATGGGGGGAGAGGGTGTCGAAACGATTCAGGTTGCTGTCGCTATCAAAATATCTGTAGATTTCCGAAGATGATAAAATGTGATGACGATTTTTACAGTGGGATAAATTAAGTTCGGCTGCTATTGGTTGTTGGTTTTTTTTTAAATACATTTTTGGAGGTGGACTGAATCGATGTTTTTATTATTTTTTAATTCGTTTTCTTTTTTCTTTAGAGAAATAGTTTTTAAAATACAATTTTTAATTCCAAAGAGTTTGGTAATAAAAAAGCTTTAATTAAAAGGCACTGAAATAAAGAATTGGGGGGGTAGTGTTTTACATTCTCATATAAGAAGTAAATATTAAGCCACTTTCGATGATTTATTTATTATTAAACAACCAACTGTGTAGAGAATCTAATTCGCCGGAAATAGTAGCTGCGATTAATTTTCATTAAATAGCTCATGTATAACTGCATATTCATTATCCCTCATCAAGTATTATTAGCCTAAAACAATTTTTTAAGTATTCAAATTAACACATTAAAATCAACAAACTGATAATCTATTTCAATTTTTAATTTATTTTTCTATTTCAATTTTCAATAGATGGATAATCTATTTCAAATTATACGATACCATTTACGAAAAGTAAATTCCTTTCGTAAATTGTCCAAATAAATATTGATTAGTATTCATTATTCATTATTTTGACTAATATTTGCTGTTGTTTTGAAATGTTGGCCATATTTTATAATGGAAAGTTGTATATTCATGTAAATTAGGTAGTGAAATATTAATTAGTATTCATTGTTCATTATTTTGAATAGAAATCGTGATTTCATAAAAGTTTTCATGATTAAACATTGTAATGGAAAGTTGTTTATTTATGTAAATTACGTAAATACTCACTAATATTCATGATTGGTTATTTCATAAAACTTTGCATTATGAGACTTTGTAATCCAAAGGTTCCCATTTATGTACATTACAAAATGAAATATTCCTTAGTATTCATTAATCACTATTTTAACAAGTATTCGTTATTTTGATAAAATATTTCGATGGTAAAACTTTTGATGGAAAGTTAGCTATTTATGTAAATTACGTAATAAAATATACATTATTAACATACATTAAAATCAACAGACTGATCATCTATTTCAATTTTCAATAGACGGATAATCTATTTCAAATTATACGAAATCATTTACGAAAAATAAGTTTATTTCGTAAATTGTCCAAATACATATTGATTAATAATCATTACTCATTGTTTTGACTAATACTTGTTGTTTTTTAAAAGCTGCGCCATAACATTTTATAATGGAAATTTGTATATTTATGTAAATTAGGTAGATAAATATTAATTAGTATCCATTGTTCCTTATTTTGACTAGAGTTCGTTATTTCTTAAAAATTTTCATAATAAAACATTGTAATGGAAAGTTTTTTATTTATGTGAATTAAATACTCACAAGTACTCATGATTACTCAGTGAAATACTCACTAGTATTCATGATTGGTTATTTCATAAAACTTTGCATCATAAGACTTTGTAATGCAAAGGTTCCCATTTATGTAAATTACACAATGAAATATTCTTTAGTTTTTATTATTCATTATTTTAACAAGTATTCGCTATTTTGATGAAAGTTTTAGATGATAAGATTTTGTAATGGAAAATAACCTATTTATGCAAATTACTTAATGAAATATTCATTATTTTGATTCATATTCCTTATTTTGATGAAATCTTTAAAGCATGAAAATTTATAATGATCATTTTTATCATGTGAAAACATGACGTTGTTTTGGTTAAGAGGTTTTGGTGTCTCAAAAATTTGAAGAAAGAAATATTCATTTTTTTATTGGTAGTAGCGAGTCACATAACCCATGAAAATTTTGCTAGTATTATTTGAGATATTTAATTAAATTTATTATCAATTGCTTTTTGTTTGTCATTTCTCTAAAATGACGTCAATTGCATGTTTGTTTATAACTTCTTACTTTTAAATAATTAAACTCGAGCTCAGAAAATTGTTTGGTTTTGTAATTCTTTTTCTATTGCTTTTTAAAAATGCAAACATAAAGACGTCCTTTATTAGTGCTATGTTTTTTTTTTTTTTTTTTTGCAATCGACGAGTTGACATTAACTGAAGATTACGTGATCTTCATATTACAAATATAAACAGTGATCGGTTCAAAAATCACGCGAAATAAAACACATTCCTTAAATGTGTTGAAAAATATTTGGTTCTAAATATAACGCAAAGTATTTAGCATTATTCTAAAAATGTTACAAAAATCCGTAACATTATACCAAAATCTATAGATTTTACTACAGTCTCAAAACTATTTTCTGTAACTTTGTGTCCTTCAGCTTAGAGAAAAGCACTGGAATTCCTCAACTGTCAGTTAACTGTTGCCAAGATAATCAAAGTAATGTTGCGTAAAAGAACAAAGGAAATTAATGTAGTCTTCCAGTGGAAGAGTGATTGAGAGCCTTGATGCGATGATTTCTGGTAAGATAATGAAATTTAATGCGGTTTATATTTCGTGTTTGATAAAAGGATGATGTCTGTAATAGCAATATAGTATCTTTGTTTTCTCTTTTAAATTAATATATATCAAATAAGGTTCTAAAGAAAAAGCAATTATCGAACCAATACTTATTTTTTAAGTTTTTATCTTAAAGTTTAAAATGTGCAATTTGAAGACGTGTTGATTTATATCGATTAACTTAATGACATTATTTTATTAATAAAGAATTCGAGTTAAACTTCCACCCATGAATTAAATTGATTTTTATTATTTCTTAAATACAACAATACGATGTGTCTTAACATGTTGTATTTAAGACCAATATGTTATGAATTAGTTGTTTTTATTTTCTTAATTTCAAGGTCTTTCTTGCCAAAGAAATTTAATTATCTTTAATCATAAGAATATCTGTTCCTGACTCAAATGCTTCATACTTTATATACAGGAAAATAAAAATTAATTTAATATGAAATTATTACTTTTTTTATTTAAAAATTTTGCCTTTCTACTTTAAATACATTTAATCACAAATGATGCTTATTGATTAAATGAATATCAGATACCTTCTGATATAAAATGCATTTAATAACAATTTCACATTATACCATTTTAATATAAATAATTATAATTGTTTTTAATGAATTCTTATAATTCTTTTAATAAAATTAATTTTTCCACTTTTCCATTCTGTTCAAGATGGAGAATATCACCTAATTGTTTTTTAAATTAAATCAATCCTTTAATTAGAATATTAGACATGAATTTTTCTTGTCAAATCATATATCTTGTAAATATTATGTGACACAACATATGGAGAGTTATAAACAAAAAGATGTTTTTAAAAATAATTTAATTCTTTAGATCTAGTTAATGTGTTATTCATCATGATATTCTGAAACTATTATTATCTTTTCATTGTAGTCAAACCAGACCTTTTCATAATGGCCATTTGTAGCGATCATATGATCAATCTCCCTACATTTGCTTTGATTTTCCCTTTGCAAAATAGTTGTATTGAATACAACATTCTATAAAGGTAATTTCCTCATTACTCGGAGTTATTTTTTCATTCTAATGGGGCTAGTTGCCTTTGGCGATCTTCTGGTTTGTCAGGATTAACGGTTGCTGAAACTTCTAGTAAAATATTTTAAGAAACATGGTGTTCTTGGAAAAGTATTTTGAATTTAAAATCTTGACAAGTATACAATTATAATTATTTGAGAACCGTAGACTGCTCTGTTCGTTGTTTAGCATTTCTCTAAGCAACGAACAAATTTTCTATCTATTTATCTTCACAAAATCATCTATATTTTTACAAATTCATAAAATCTGGAGAAAACAGCAATGTTTAAATATCGGCTTTAAAATATTTTTCATTACTGTATGACTTTATTATTACTCATGCAGTAATGTATCAAACTTTTTAAAAAAAAATTAAAAGCATACTTTAAAGAGAAACCAACTCAAAATAGAATAAAAAGTCGAATTTTCGTATCATGACATCAACACTTAGAAAAAAAGAGTGTGAAAAGATATAAATTGCTACATTGAAAATTATTTAAGTTATATTTGACCACGAAATTTATTTTTGTAAGTATTAATTAAAATGATTCTTAATGTTAAGTATTACTGAAAACATATCAAATTATACAAAAAAACTTGATAACAGTGAAAAGATAACCCTTTCAATTTTAATATGGCGCGGAAATTATATTTTGGGCTCTAACAGTTTTGATGTTAAAAAATTTTGTTTTATTTTTAATTTATTAAAATTCTACTAAATTTATAGAAAACCTGCTCTAAAATATACATTCTTACTGTTTGAAGTGTATATGTAGGAAGTGTGGTCGTTTTAGATCTGGTAGTTTGTAGATTAATAGCCCATACACACTTATATATATTATTACTTATTATCATATCAGAACATCATATTGTTTTGGCGACAAGGTTTTCGGCGGCAACAAAAAGTCCGTAGGCAAAAAAATACAATGTTATTAACTGCACGAGCATTTCAAAAAATCAGTTTTTAATAAGGAATTGCCATCGCATTTACAAAAGCTCTGATTAAAAAAGATACGTCAATGACTACAGCAAATAAAACCTGGAAAAATGTCGTTTTGAGCCCTTGAATATATGAAATGAAATTGATAGGAAATGGAATATTTCTTTTAAACAATCAATGCGAGACAAATTTTTTTGATCGTTTGCAATACTAAAGTGACTCATTCAACGAAACGATTAAAATGAATAAAAATGTAATTTAACTCGCACGAACACGTGGTGCTTGGCCGTTCAAGAAATGATGTTCGGACATGATACATTGAAATATGCAGAGCAGATTTCATTTTGATCTTTATCTTTTGCATTATCTTTGTTACTATTTAATTTATACAAATTTCAAGTTACAAATATATATATATATATATATATATATATATATATATAGCAAAAGTTACAAATATATTATACAAAATTCAAGTTACAATTGCAATCAAGTTATTTATACAATTTCCTTTGATAACTATTACTATTTTCAATGTGAAATGGTTACTATATCGGCAAGATTTCGAACGAATAAATTTCCATAAACTTATACTTCAAGTGAACCCATATTTATCTAACTCGACCTTCACAATTGCTGCCACCATGCGCAACCTTTCACTTTATCAAACCACCACACCCCGAACGATAGCACCTATGACTCAATAAACACTGTTTTTGCTGTGGCCTGTTCTATAAATACACAAAACCAGATACTTGCATTTTTCCATGCATTCTGCAACGCACCTTTATCGCAGACTCTTAGCAGATATCGCACCAAACGCTCAAACGAGCTGTGCCGATGGTCTTTTATTATGGATGGCGTTAGAGAAAAAAAAGTGGTTCTAAGTTCCGGTGGCCAAGTGTTAGGCTTCGGTGTTTACCAGATGTCGATCTACTTGAGATTTTTGCGTCGGCTACAAGATTTCGGCACTTGCCTGTTGATAGATAATAGGCAACCTGGCCTTCGAAAGAAACTCGTGATGGTGATTTAAGGAATTTCCTTTTTGAAATATATGATAGCATCAAATACAGATACAGTTACCTAGATGATGTAATTAATTTTAAATAAATATCTGTACTTTTTTCATGTGCATATAAACTATTAAAAAAATGTGTCGAAAAATTAAAAAATCGAAATCTACGGTCGCAAATTTCAAGTGAGAACATTATTATTTTTAAGTAATTATTATTTTTAACTAATTTAAGTCATTAACCAGTTTAAATCGGATTGAAAAATATCACGAGACTGCTCCTTCCCTGTCTAACGATAACTTTTTTAAACTTTCATTTTCGATTTATCTAGCTGTAAAACAAAGATTTGGAGCGTGACCGATTTTATGATTTTAAAAAATGTAATTTCGACGAAAAGTTCATTATTACTGGAAACTATTGTATGTGTGGTAAAATCCAAA
The DNA here is from genome assembly GCA_026289955.1 of Argiope argentata. Taxonomy (NCBI): domain Eukaryota; kingdom Metazoa; phylum Arthropoda; class Arachnida; order Araneae; family Araneidae; genus Argiope; species Argiope argentata. The sequence continues at coordinate 2,462,209 of JAOUZG010052315.1, read as the reverse complement.
GAACATAATGCAGATTGATATTAAAACTCATATTTCATAAGTATTACTTTTTAAACACTGAAACTGCTTTTTAGAAAAACATTATAAAAAAATTGTTCGTTAAGTGAAATAATTTAATTAGTTTTATTTTTTTTAAAAAAAACCCGTTTTATAATGAATAATATCGAATTATTCATCACAACTCTTTTTTACATCGATACATTGTTTAAAATTCATTTTCATCTTTTATATTTTATGGAAATTCAGGCGACTATTTGATGTGGTTCCAATGAAATGATTTTATAAGTATTACCTTTTAAATACTCGAAATGCTTTTTGAAAAACATTATAAATAAAATAATTTGTTAAGTGAAATAATTTAATTATTTTTAGTTCAAAAAATATTTTGTTATGAAAAATATCGAGTAATTCATGACAGCTGTTTTTTACATCGATATTTTTTAAATTCATTTTCATCTTTTATATTTTATGACAATTCGGGCTGCTTTGTGGTTCCAATGAAATTATTTCATAAGTATTTCTTTTTAAACACTCAAACTGTTTTTTAAAAACATTATAAATAAAATTATTCATTAAGTGAAATAATTTAGTTAGTTTAATTTCAAAAAAACATTTAGTAACGAATAATAACGAATTATTCTGGACAGCTCTTTTTTACATCGATATTTTTATAAACTTCATTTTCATCTTTTATATTTTATAAAAAAACATTTAGTAACGAATAATATTGAATTATTCTGGACAGCTCTTTTTTACACCGATATCTTTAAAAACTTAATTTTCATCTTTTATATTTTATGGAAATCCGGGCAGCTATTTGATGTGGTTCCAATGAGATTATTTCATAAGTATTACTTTTTAAACACTCGAAATGCTTTTTGAAAAACATTATGAATAAAACTATTTGTTAAGTGAAATATTTTAATCAATTTTAGTCCAAAAAATATTTTGTTTCATATAATATAGAGTTATTCATGACAGCTCTTTTTTACACAGGTATTTTTTTAAAATTCATTTTCGTCTTTTATATTTTATGGCAATCCAGGCGGCTCTGGGGTTCCAATGAAATTATCTCATAAATATTACTTTTTTAACATTCGAAATCCTTTTTGAAAAACATTATAAATAAAATTATATGTTAAGTGAAATAATTTAGTTTTTTTAAAAAAAAACATTTTACAACGCATATTATCGAATTGTTCATCACAACTCTTTTTTACATCGATATATTGTTTAAAACTCATTTTCATCTTTTACATTTTATGGAAATTCAGGCGGCTATTTGATGTGGCTCCAATAAAATTATTTCATAAGTATTACTTTTTAAATACTCAAAAGGCTTTTTGATATCCGTTAAAAAGATAAATTTATATCGATAATTAATGTCGCAAGCAGAAACAACTATTAAATATTACACTTCGGATTTTCCTATTGAATCTCAACTTGATTTAGTTAGCTAATGGAAAACATTGATAAATTTTCTAAAGAAAATGCTTTTTTTAAAAAAACTGTATCTTTTGTGCTCAAATGTGCTTAACGTTCGTTATCTTTTACCAGTGTTGCCAAAGGAAAAAAAATACCAAAAAGGATGCATTTACTGGAAAAACAGTCGAAGAAGAAGAAAAAAAATTCACCTTTGGTTCAACTTTGCATTACGTTTCGGATTATTTATCAATTCGGTTAATTAATGGATTTTAACAAATGCCGAGGTCGCACTTTCAAAATTGCGATTTAAAAGCATATCGACGAATGAACGGGAAAAGGGAATTTTTTCCCCTACACTGTTCTTTCCACCTTTTTTTCATCATCTCACCAGTTCATTACACAAATTTATTTTATTTTTTAAATAAAAAAAACATCTCTTTTCTTCACAAATGAACGTCCGAAAAAGAGAAGACAACATTACCAGGGACTTTTTTATTAGTAATTAACACACAACATTTCGATCAGCCTCAAGATATTAATGAAAAATCCTTCTTTTTTTTTACAGCATCGAAAAATTTCGTGATTTTTCCCCATTTTTTTCCCCTCCCGTCCTTTATTTTTTCCCCTCTTTCTGTGTCTTTTCACTCTATACAAGTCTTATCAAATAAAACAAACCAATAATAATGCCAAGACGACTAGAACAGATATCCCCCCCGCCATTTTCTACCTTTTCCCTCTCAATGATTGGTGGGCCTGTGGGCTCATTAGGCCAAGTGTGCAAAATTAGCAAAATCTCGATCCTGCTTTTATCGGTGCCTTTGGACTTGCACCATGCTGTTGTATATACACCTATGACAATCTATAAAAAGGGATTGAGGGGGATAGCAAGTGGGGGTTAGGGGGGTTGTCGGTCCAATAACCGATACGGGTTGAAAAATTCACTAATAAAGCGGCAATGGTGGTACTGGTTGTAATAAAGGTGTCATTAATGCGGTGTTGGAATCGATAATTTGCAACAGTCTCTTGTCATCCGTGCTCATCAGTTGGTTGATTCCGAAGGGCTCCGCTCCATCCCCTTCACCCTCCCCCTTCATTCGCTGCTCAATAATGGCTAGCAGTCTTTTGGTTGTTGTTTCTTTTACTTGTAAGACGGGATGGGGGGGGGCTTTTTCATTTTTATTGTTATTTTTTGTTGCCCCCTTGCTCAATCTTATGATGTGATTAATGCATCTTTTTTGGTAAATATCTGGAAAGGATACACATTTTTTTGTTTTATTTGGTGACGATCTCCCAAGAAGCCTATTAATTTTACACGGGACAAGTCCGTTGATTGCACTCCCCTCTGTTTTCGCGGTGGCCTTGATTTGATAAAATTTTCCGCCCCTTTATTATACTTCTTTGGTAATAAGGTTCCCAACATAAG
>JAOUZG010052315.1:2410593-2431542 GCA_026289955.1 Argiope argentata | reverse complement strand
TCTTTAAGATAAGCTTCGTTATACCCGAAAAACAGATGTTAATGTACAGACAACGAATGCAACAGAGATCCAAGCACAATTTTTGTTAAAGCAGAAGCAAGATTTACGATGCACAATATTTTTGGAGAAATTTTTTTTGTCAAACTGTTTTTAAAGCAATACGTTAATATAATCATTTAATATTAAGTAATTTGACTAATTGTAGTAAATTTAGTGTAATGAATAACAGAGAAAATTGTTAATTGTCCTGTTTAGACTTTCGATGGCTTCTTTAAGATAAGCTTCGTTATACACGAAAAACAGATGTTAATGTACTGACAATGAATGCAACAGAGATCCAAGCACAATTTTTGTTAAAGCAGATGGAGGATCTAAGATACACAATATTTTTGGAGAAAAAACTTTGAAAAATAATTTCAAAGGAATATATTAAGATAATCATCTAATATTAAGTGATTTAACTAATTATAGCAAATTTAGTACAGTGAATAGTTATTATATGAAATAAATTCTTCTTGCTTTTTTCTATTTCACAATTAATTTTAAAACTGTTAAGGAAGTCAAGATAAATATTCAAACAAAATTTTATATTAATATTCAACATTATTTGATAAAAACCATTATCCAAAGAGAATTTTACCTATTAAATATTCTTTAGCTAGAAGCTAATATCGTCTGCAGAGTCATTATTTAAAAAATTATGACTTTCAAAATGAGAATGTTAAGAAATGTAAACTTTTCCTGTTCTTTTTAAAACCAATTAATATGAGTGCATATTAGTGTCGAGAAGTTTTCTTCTCAACGATTATACTTGCTTATATTTCCTAAAAATGTATTTTCTTTTGATATTTTGAGAAATTTCTAAGCCGAATATGTTCATTTTCACCTAATTTTTTAAAAAGGAATTGTTATACATAAAATGTGTCATTATAACTGAAAATTTTACTTTTAAAACAGCATTTCGAAATGTAACACATTTTCTGTTTCTTTTTATTGCACAAAGATCAAGAAATTTAGAGTTCGAAAAGAATGTATTTGGAATAAGAAATAAATGCTATTTTCTTACATTTGACTATTGATCTAAAAATTGCAATATTCTCTGATGTTATGAGAAATTTTTCCGCCGGAAATTGATTGAATTTTTGAAATGTTTACTTTTAAAAATAAAAATTATTAGTTTTTCAAAATTTTATCAATAAAGTAATTTATTAATAAGCAACATTTATCATCTGTAGTGAGTCTTTATTACTATAATTCAATGTTTTAAAAATCTATTAAAAATATAACATGTTTCCTATTTTTCTAAATTTTAAACTTCACTTTCCACATCAAGTGTAAAATTAAAAAATGATTACATTTTTGTAATAAAAATTCAATAAAAGTCTGATTTTAAACTAGATGTTAATTAAACAATTTAAAACGAATAGATGAAGGCAATTTTATTCATTAGAAATGTAAAAAACTTAATTAGTGCCAAAATTATATAGTCAGTAGTTAGTCCTCATTATTAAATATTTTTGAGGATATAAATTTTTAAATTGCTCACCAAGATGAATTTTTTTATACTTGCCTTATCCTTGGTAATTAATATTGTTAAGTATGTTTAAATTTTCTAATGTTACTTTAATATATTTAACATTCAATTCAAGTTAGATTTTTACATACAAACATTGAAAATAATTTTCATGATAGATAAAGAAAATCTATTGAAAAACTGTTTAAAATAAACGAATCTAAATGAATTTTATTTATCTTTTAAAAAGATTCTATTATTGGAAAAAAGGGATTCATTTGTTCTTTTTTTGTTTACAATCTCTAAAGAAATTGGTAAAAACATGTTCACAGAAACTCTTGGCACTATAATATTTTTTAGATGCCGATTAAGGGAGCAATGATTCCAAAAAAAAGATTTGATATAAAAATTTATTTCACTTATTGTTTCCGATTTTTAGATCAGATTTTATGGCGACCAGAGGCTTTCAGAATGATTTTTTGCAATTTTCACCTTAACAATATGAAATTTTGCAGGCATTAAGAGTAACACTATAAGAGATGACACACACAATTTTAACGCATTATATTAATTTTTTTATGAGTTAGGGTGGTTAATATAATATAATATTAGCGATAAATAACGTTAATGAAAAATGTTCCATGTACTCCAAATTTGTTTGAAATAATTCCAATTTTTATTATTGATTCCTCTATCCCGATTGGAACAAAAGTTGGGATTAATCTTTAAGTTTGAATACGAAATATCAAAATTAACCAATATAATAACTTAAAACTACTGATTTTTTAAAAAAAACGTTTGAGTAGTTTTGAGTTATTACGTTGGTTAATTTTGATATTTTGTACTCAAGCTTAAAGATTAATCCCAAATTTTGTTTCAAAATGTTTGAAGTAAGTAATAATTAAAATTGGAATTCTTTCGAACGAATTTGGAGAGCGTGGAGCACTTTCATTAACGTTATTTATCAATAATATTATATTATATTAACCCCCTTAACTCATAAATATATTAATACAATGCGTGAAAATGTTGTGTGTCATCTCCTATCGTGTTATTCTTAATGCCTATAAAATTTCAAATTGCTAAAGTGGAAATTGCAAAAAGTCATTTTAAAGGTCCCTGGTTGCCTTAAACAGCATAAAATAAACGACAATAGTTAACAAAATAAAACAATTATATTATATTTGTAAACAAATTGAAAAAAGATAGATCAATGCGTGCTTCTTAAAACAGCTAAAAAGGCAATTACTTTTTTTTCTTCTGTCAGTTAAAATATCACATGTATTTTTATCAAACAGAAATTGCAACACAAAGTGTAACGAAAAAATATCGACATATTTGTCAAAAAGAAGAATAGTGATTCATTCATGTAAATATCTTTGTTCGGTTTGGAAATGGAAAATAAAATATAAATGTCATCAAAAACTTTTTTTTTTTTTTGCTTTTGCTTTTGTGGTCTTACTTCACCGAAGATAACTTAGAAGAATAAGGCAGTCTATTCGCCAACTATACCAAGACGATAAGGCATGGGCGAAAAAAATATATATATTAATCCTCCTTTCTGATAAAGATGCAGTCGAAGTATTTACATGCGAAATCCATTTGGGTCGACCCTGATAACGCTTTCGGGCGATGTTAGGGGGGTGGGTCGGGAATGCCACCCCTTATAAGAATCTGCTGTTGATAGGCTTTTCGCGTTCGGAAGTGCGAAAGCGTATGATTCCGAGATAAACAGTGCAGTCGAGATCGCACCTCGGGCTAGATTGGCGACATTTTATGGAACTTTTGTTAAGTTTTTTTGTACAGTCAATAAATACAAATACTGTATACATTTGGATCAAAGCAGTTATTGAATCTTTGGTTAATGGATGAAGTTGTATTTATCCGTATTTGCAAAAAGGCATCTAAATTCAAATATGATTTTTTTTTTCATTTAGAAAAAAAGAAAAGTGGGCTATGTAAAACACTTGTTTTGAATCTGTACATGCAACTGCGAATCTGCTTCTGCATCAAATCAATTTACTGATATTATCAATAACTAATTTTACTTAATTTGAATATATTTATATTATGATATGCGAAATTACATGAAATATTAGCAATAACTATTTTTACTTAATTTGTATATATTTATATTACCCATATGCGAAATTACATGAAATATTAGTCAAGACATTAAATATTAACTTGCATAGTTAATTTTCTATAAGTCTGTAATTATAGTCAGATTATAAAGTTATAGTCAGATTATAAAGTTATTAGTCAGATTATAAATGCCTCTATACTGTGTATGTTTTTATTAAAACAATTAGTAATTATTATTAACTAAGTAAATTAAATTTCCGTCACTTGAATGGAGAATTGCAATAGTTACATTTAGTGTTTTTGGCATATAAACCTTGTTAAAGAGTTTGTAGCAATAAATGGACGAAACGACAATTCTGAACAACTTTTAATAACAAGAGAAACAATGATCAGAATAAACTGAACCAGCTTAATCTAATAAGAAATTTCTTAAATCGAGGGTTCCGACCTTATCAAAATCAACTCAATTAGAAGAAATATTGAAGTGAAACCCAAGTATACGAAATATCAAGTTAGTGAGTAAAAAAAATAAAGTTATTTTAATACGCTAGATTATATCACTGAAAATTTATCAAACAAATATGATAAATATACAAAAAATAATGCCTTTTCGAACCTATTATTTAATTGTCTCATTATTAAAGTCATTCAAGGCTGGTGTCTGAAAAAAATAAATAATGAATGAAACGACCAAAATAATGAAACGACCGAAACGAAAGATATGAAAATTCCATGCCAGTTTTTACGATGTTTATTCATTGAAAAGAAATTATATAATGGTTATCAAGCAAAAAAAAAAAAAAAGAAAAAGAAAAAAAAGCCCCGCTTTCTTTTGATTTTTAGAAGTTTAAAGCTGAGCATATATTAAAAACAAAGTATTTACCATGGCTATTTAATCGATCACAGTTAATGAAAGAGGATGTGAATTTAATTCAGGAGTCCAAGGCTTTTACAATAGTTAATCTAAACAGATGTTTGGAGACTTTTAATACTCATAAACTTCAGAAATTCAGTGGTTGAGGGAGCGATCTAAATCTTTAAATGGAAGGTGCAATTAAGTCTGTATAGAATTATAAGACCTAAAAGATTGAAAATTGTGGATTTTGTTAGCTTGCCTGCAAATATGAATATTAACAGAATTTCTTTTTTCAGTTCACTTCAATTAATAAATATATCATTTATTTATTTTTAGAACCCATCAAATTATTTACTATTTATGAAGTACTTCTTGTGCATAGCCCCACCCCCACCCGCACCACTACCACTGAACGTAGCAGTATCGATAGGATTATTTATGAATTTACTATAGTTCTTTTTATTTTAAAACAATTAAGAATTTTCAAACTTTTTTTATTATGTGTTGAAAGCCTTATAAGCCAAATAACATTGACGGTATACAAGTAATTGCTTGCATATAGTGGTTATGTTATTTGGCTACAAACCCAAAGTTTGAGAGTTTGGATCTAGGGCAATCCACATCTGCTGCAATTACCAAGAAAACATTTTTTAACCAATTTTTCCTAATAAAATAATTCAAATATAAATTTTTCTAAACATGTCAAATGCTATCAGATCTAATCGGAGTTTTTTCACTTGGTCTCGAAAATTATAACCTATTGACTTAATTAAGACATTGAATTTTGTAACATTGTTAAATTTCCCCATTTGAAAATGAATCAAAAACAAACAGTTTCATAGTAAATATATTTGTTGCTTTTAAAGTCTTGGGATAAAAAAATCAAAAATTGTAAAAAGTTTCAGAAATGAATTTAAATACATAATCCTTTAAGTAAGAACGCTGAATACTTTAAATTTTTTACTAGACTTTTAAACCTTTAAGCATTCATGTTTTCATACCTGAACAGAAATTTTACTATCAAATACACTGTCAAATACAATACCATTGATAAACAAAGAACATGAATTGGATATTTTATAGGATTTTATTTATGTATTTTATTATTAGAAAATAAAATTTTGATTAATTTTACAAAGATTTATTATTTCTTTTCCCATATACAAAACTACCTTAGGTCACTCGTAATTAATGACTTCGTTTTTAGAAATAACGAGAAAAACAAAAGTGAGTTCATTTCAAATATAGGACGTAAAATAAACTTCCGTCATTTGTTCATAGCCCCCTTCATTTTAAGTAGTAACTGACAACTTGCAATATGAGCCATCATACTCTTGAAAAAAGTGCGAGGGGACATTCAAAAAGCATTCAGAGGACTTCAGAATCATCTAAGTGCTTCCTCTGATTTCTAAATCTAGGACCCATCTTTTTAAAAACCCACCCATCCAAGTTTTTTTTTATGTGATATAAACTATGGCCAGAATGTGATTCATTCCAGTTGTTCTGTAATCAATTTTTTCCCTTTGTCATACGAATCTTAAGTGCCTTTAAGGTCCAGATTTGAGTGTGGGAACTGTGTCAAATCTCTTGGATTTGATACAGAATCTCTGAGAGTTTATTCCGTGGAATACTTTGGAAGAATGGTGTTTATTTCTAATCTGTGTGCTCTTGAAAGTTTTCTTACTTTGTTTATTTCTGGGGGAGGGGATTTTCTCTTCAGTTTTAATATCCAATCACTGAATTTATTTGAAGTCAGCTTTCTTAGGAATATCTAAAAAAAAGTAGTTGGTTACCAGAACAATAATTATATTTGTCTTTAGTGGAGGGAATATATATTTTAAAATTATAGATAAATTTAAAAAAATAATAAAATAAATGGTGTTCCAATATTAACTCAGGATTTGAATTTGCCGCCATTCGTGCTGTAAAGTGTTCCAAAATAGTGCCGCAAAAAAGAAGGCTGTCATAACTCACCGTGGCTCGATTGGCAGAGCATTGAACTTCTAATCTATTGGTCCCTGGTTCGATTTCCGGCGATTTTTCCAAAGGCTGGAATTTAAGTTTAAGATTGCACCTATTATTTGTCTAAAATCAAGATGATTCTAGAAAATTCTTTACCATTCGAGCAAGAGGATTCTCGAATGTTCTTTAGGTGTATAAAAGCTGAGTTCTGCTCAGTTCTTCCTTCTGATCTCCAGCGAGTTGCTTGGTGCTAATAAACGCAATTGTTTCTAGCTATCCGTGTCTTTAATTCAGTCTTCGTAACAATATTTTTTGACAACTGATAGTTTAGGGTAAATAAAAATGGAGAGTTGCACCACAGAATAACGTGTTAACGAAATATTTAAATGCAATAAAAATATTCAGTATTTTCCCTTTAAATTGTAATATTTTTATTGAATCGTAAAGCAATTTTAGAGACAAATAATTAGCAAACTAATTTTTAATCGTTAAGTAATTTTATTGAATCTTATACAGGATACGATTAGATATGGAATAACACATAGAGCAAATGGTGTCCATGGCTTTGCTGATACATACGCAATCTTTTGTCAAAATTTTCCAGGACAATTTTGCATGCATTTCGTTAAATTTCCTTCTTAAATGCATGCATGATTGGGCTTGTTGCAATGACTTTTGATGGTATATAACCCCATGAAAGAAATAAAGTGGTGTTAAATCAAACGATATAGAGGACCAATTCTCAAATTTAAGAATTGTGACATCCAGACTTTCATTATTTTCAAAATATTGTTCAACAATGAAAACACGTTGCTATATCATGAAATGCTTCAATTTTACTAATCATGAACTATCAGCTGTTAAATGTTTTCTTTAATAGAGTTTCCAACACTTTACTCTAAAAATGATGATGAATTCAAACCTTGAGTCAATTTTGAGATACCCCTTTTGAAAATTTTATTGAGTTTTCCGTGTTAAGAATTATTATTCACAGAATCCGATAAATAGTCAAACTAACTGTTTTTCTTCTTGATAATTCTATATTTAGATTTTATCTTATCTCATTTCTGTCTAAAAACTGCTTGGTAATCCACTGATTTGTTTTTAAATTACATGGATTTTCTATGAAAAAACAAAGATAAAAAGGGTTGTAGATCATTTATTATAAAGTATTATTGAACAATAGACGTTTCAACTTATGAATAGGGGGTGCTTCTGCCCTCATCAAGATGACGTCACCGTTTAAAAGGCGCGTTCAAGTAAGCAACTTATAAAGGTGGAAGGTATACAGTACAAAGTGCAAAAAAAGATCTAAAACACAAAAAAAGGTAGAAAAAATGTACGTTGATTTTGGGGGCCTATCAAATTGTTGGCTTGCCAAAGATGCTCCTCTGTCCGCCTCCTGGCATGGAGGGGGGCAGCGTTTCTTCGGTCCCGGGGGTTCTGGGGGTCCCGGATTCGAGTCCTGGTTTGATTGTGGTCCTTCTCTGTTCTGCCTGTGTGTGAATGTGGCCCCCTGTGAAGAGGGGTTGTGCAAGCGAATGTGATGACTGAGTATCTAAGTTGTTAAGAGACGCTCATTTAAGCTTAATTAGGTAAAATTTTTAGTGTAATATATATTCATATTTTTCCATGCCTGTTTAAATTTTCTCTTCCTATTTTGATAAAAAAAAGCGTCTTTCATTATTTATTTCTTTGATTCGAAGGACAAAATAACTTAGAAAGTAAAACTATGTTTGAAGGTTTTCAGTTCAAATTTGGAAATGGGGAAAAAATAAAATTATTGTGGAAAAACAATTTTTTAGTCAAGTACGAATACGCATTTTTCCATACTTGTTTGGACTTTGTCTTTAATATGTTGCTAAAATAATTAAGATTTTAAAAAAAATTGGATGGGAAAAATAAAAATTATTAAGTTGTTTTCATTTCTACTATTATTTATGATTATGTTCTTACCTTGTGCCCTCCATGATCATAAAAAATTAATATTTTAAGTTCTTTAATTAATTTTTCCCAATTTAAGCGCCTTATGTTTTACTTGTCAAACGTATTGTATCGAAAAACAATTCAGAATTACCCATCGTTTTGTTTAAAAATACTTTTTAATTAGTTGCTAAAAAGGTGTAATATTACTTATTTTCTTATTTTATCGAACAAATAATGTATTCATAGCACGACATATTGTTTCTTCATTAAAATAGTTTATTTATCTATTAAAAATATTATTTAAAAGATAATAATTTTTTTCTACTTAGTATTGTTTATTTATTAACTATTAATTACTTATTAATTGTTTATGTATTGCAGCTTAATACTTTAAAATATCGACCAAGAATCTTTACAGCCCTTTTTTATTCTAAAATTATTGGGTTTTTTTTTACTGCAATGCATATTTTGAGACAATTTTCCTGTTAAATATACAGTTTATTATGTTATCATCCCCTCAGTGATAGTTATTAGCATTTTATAACATGGTATTATTTTAGGTATGAGGTCTTGTGGCGGCAACAAAATCCCATACGCGAAAAAATTGAAATTTTATTATCTGCACGAACATTTCAAAAAATCAGCTTTTAACCCTTCACACTCCGAAAAATAATTATATACAAAATTATTCGCCTAATACAAAGATTTGTTTATTGCTATGAAAAATAAATATACATAGTTTTTTTTAAGTCGAATTTCTTTGAAAAATTAATCTACAACTCTTAAACCTTATATAGGCTTTTTCAACAATTAAATTTGAAAAATAAATAAATAAAACGTCAAATTATACAGCATCTTGAATGGGGCCTCAGAGGCACCATCGGAGTGAGAAAGGTTAATACCGCGTTTCCACCCCATTTACAAAAGCTCTGATTAAAATAAGTAAGCCAATGACTACAGGAAATAAAACCAAGAAAAATGTCATTTTGTCCATATGTTTATATGAAATGAAATAAATAAGAAATGTGATAATTTTTTAAACAATAAATGTGAGACAGGGTTTTTTTAATCGTTTGCAATGCTAAAGTGACTCATTCGATGAAACATGTAAAATGCATAAAAAATATAATTTAACTTGCACGAGCACGTGGTGCTTGGCCGTTCAAGAACTAATGTTCTGACTACGTGGCCAAAGCAAAAGGGTTCAACTTAATTTAAAAATTCATTACACAAATTATTGAAGAGAAAATATAATATTACGTTAAATTATTTATTATCCTGTCAGAAAAGGATGTTTTTTGATGAGGTTTCTGGCGTCAACAAAAATCCGTAGGTGAAAAATAAAAATTTTATTATCTATAAGAATGTCTCAAAAAATTAGTTTTTAATATCTTGTTGCCATCGCATTTACAAAAGCTCTGATTAAAAAACATAAGTTATTGATTACGGTCAATAAAACCTAGAAAAATGTCATTTTGATGCATGATTATAGGAAATGCGATATTTTTTTAAACAATAAAGGTGAGACAAAGTTTCTGGAACGTTTGCAATACTAAAGTGACTCATTCAATGAAACCATTAAAATGAATAAAAATATAATTTAACTCGCACGAGCACGTGGTGCTGGGCCGTTCAAAAAATGATTTTCTGGCATGATACATTGAAATATGCATAGGAGATTTCATTTTAATCTTTATTTTTTATTGTGTTATCAAGTTTTTACTTCAATAAGAAGTAAAGTACCTCTTTAATCAGCAATCCTTATGTCGCCTATATACATGCCTAACATGTGACGAGAATTTTCAATATCATTTGACATAACAATAAAAGTGAATTTAAGAATAAATGCATAGCTGACAAGACTTTTGAACCGCACATTATCCATTATTATAGATAATACGCACTTTATATTTCTGGTACCACAAATTTTAAAAAAATAAAAATGTCTGTATTATCGGTGCCCTAAAAAACAATGAGCGAAAGCCAAACCATACTTGAAATTCCACTAACGAAATTTCCCAATTGCTTTCTTAACACTTAGCCTTAAAATTGCCGAAAGTCGTTATTATTATCGGCAGGCATAACTTTAGAAATGCCAGATGTTCTGATATAACGATCACTTCTTCAATCAAAAAAAGGCATCAGACATTATCCGTAAATTAAGGTTCATGGCATTCGAATCCATCTGGCTATCATAAAAACTACCCCGATGCCTCAAAAACTCTATCAAGTCGCTTAAATTACACCCCGCTATCAGATGACAAAAAATCTTCTTTTGCGGCTCGCATGAATGCGACAAAAAGCATTCCTAATCGGCCTAATCCATCAAGAAAATCTAAATCTAAACGACCGAACTGCGCCATCCCCAAAAAACGCCAAACACGGCGTTTTTTATCCTTGAAGACACTTCTGATGAACAAGATCTGTAAAAGGCTCCGAGATGATCCTTCTCTGTATTAACCTCACGCTTTATATAACTGATATCACTTTCTATACGAACCTATTCCTTATCTGACCTTATAGGAACACTACAAATGGACTGATTTATTGCTATGATAAAGACTGATAGCGAGACAGGTTCTGTGTTTTGAATTTATTTACACTGGTTATTTGACTTTTAACATTATCGCCAGTGCTTTTTGATAATAGAAAGAGAGACAGGATATGCATACTTGTGTAGCAAATGTGGTCGGTGAAAAGTCAATATTTAAATTGATAGAATTGTAATCAATGGAAAATACGTGCTATTGCAGCTGATTTTTTTGTATCTTTTACAAAATGCAAGGTAAAGAAAAACTTTATCGATATCAAATATTAAAATTGATGGAACTGTAATTAGTGTTAAGTAGACACCCACGTGATTGATTGTCATATCTTATATAATATGACATACAGAAAAACAAAGCGTTGCAATCATCAAAAAATTTGATATCAAAGTAAATATTTAAATTAATTGATGGAATTGTAATCATACTTGGGTGATAAATGTTACGTAGTCAGTGAAAAGTAAATATTTAAATTGATAAAATTGTAATCAATGGAAAATACGTGCTATTGCAGCTGATTTTTTTTGTATATTTTTCAAAATGCAAGGTAAAGGAAAAATCTATAATCTAAAAACTCGATATCAAATATTTAAATTGGTGGAACTGTAATTAGTGCTAAGTAGACACCCATGTGGTTGATTGCCATATCTCATATAATATGAAATATAGAAAAACAAAGCGTTGCAACCATCAAAAAATTTGATATCAAAGTAAGTATTTAAATTTATTGATGGAACTGTAATCATATTTGGGTGATAAATGTTACGTTGTCAGTGAAAAGAAAATATTTAAATTGATAGAATTGTAATCAATGGAAAATACGTGCTATTGCAGTTGATTTTTTTTGGTATCTTTTACAAAACGCAAGGTAAAAGAAAATCTGTATAATCTAAAAATTCGATATCAAAAGTAAATATTTAAATTAATTGAAAGAACTGTAATTAATACTAAGTAGACACCCATGTGGTGATTGTCATCTCTTATATAATACGACATATAGAAAAACAAAACGTTGTAATCGTCAAAAAATTCAAAATCAAAGTAAATATTTTAATTAATTGATGGGATTGTAATCATACTTGGGTGATAAATGTTATGTGGTGAATGAAAAGTAAATATTTAAATTGATAGAATTGTAATCAATGGAAAATACGTGCTATTGCAGTTTATTTTTTGTATCTTTTACAGAATGCAAGGTAAAAGAAAACTCTATAGTCTAAAAACTCGATATCAAAAGTAAATATTTAAATTAATCGATGGGAGTGTAATTAGTGGAAAATACATACCCGTGTGGTTGATTGTCATCTCTGATACAATAGACGTATAGAAAATGAAAGCGTTGCAATCATCAAAAAATTCAGCAATCAAAAAGCTCCAATCAGATAGCAAATGTTATGTGATTGGAAAAAAGTAAGTATGTAAGTTGATGGAATTGTAATCAATATAAAATTAATATCCTTGCAACTGAGTATTTGCATATTCGCATAAGAAGAATGGAAAATAATTCAATATAGTAAACAAAAAGTCGATATCAAATGTAAATATTTAAATTAATTGATTGGACTGTGATTAGTAGCAGATATACGATCGTGTAATTGATCGTAATATCTTATCCATACGACGTACAAAGAAAGCAGGCATTGTAATCCCCAAAAAATGTGATATCAAAGAAAACCTTTAAATTAATTGATGGAATTGTAATCATACTTGGGCGAGAAATGTTATGTGGTGGATGAAAAGTAAATATTTAAATTGATAGCATTGTAATCAATGAAAAATACGTCTCTTGCACGGTTTTTTTTTTTCGTATCTTTTTTCAGAAAGCATGGCAAAAGAAAACATTATAATCTAAAAACTCGATATCAAAAGTAAATTTTTAAATTAATTGATGTCACTGTAATTATTGATAATTACGCACCTGTTTGGTTGAGTATCATCTCTTATACGATTCGACATATAGAAATAGAAGCCGTTGCAATCGTCAAAATATTCGATATAAAAAATAAATATTAAAAATAATTGATGGAACTGTAGAACTATTTGGATAGCGAATATTATATAGTGGGTGAAAAATAAATATTTAAAATGATGGAACTGTAATCAATGGAAAATATACGCTCTTGTAAATTATTTGCTGCATCTTCGTCTGAGAATCGTGGAAAAATAAAGCATCGTAATCATAAAAAACTCTATATCGAAAGAAAGTATTCAAATTGAATGAGTTGTAGTAATTCTTGAATGGCAAATATTATGTCGTCGGTGAAAAGTAATCTTATAAATTCATAGAAGTTATCATCAGAAAATGCGTGTTTTTAGAGCTGATTTCTTGCATCCTTTTATAAGAAATATGGAAAAATAAAGCAATGTAATAATGAAAAAAGTAGAGATTAGAAGTAAATATTGGAATTAATTCATTGAACTGTGATTGATTGTACTATTATAATAAGCATACACTTTTTGCGACCTCTTGTAATAAACACGTATTTAATGCATTGTATAATAAGCATAGGAAGAGAAAACATTGTAATCGTGGTCGGTGAAAAATAAATATTTAAATTGATAGAATTGTAATCAAAGAGAAATATGTGCAATTACAGCTGATTTTTTCGTATCCTTTTACAGAAAGATTTTTAAATTAATTAATGGAACCATATAAGTGGCAGGTACAAGCCCATGCAACTGGTTGCCCCATATACGAGATGATGCATAGATAAAAGAAAGTATTATAATCATATAAAACATGATATCAAAAGTAAATATTTAAATTAATTGCTGGATCTATATCAGTGTTGAGGAAACGCCCATACGGCCGATTTTTGTCCTCGTATACGATTTGAATCATATAAAAAGAAAGCATTGTAACCGTTAAGAAACTCGTTATCAAAGGTAAATATTTAAATTGATGGAAACAGTATCAAAATAATTTGAGTTTCAACCAGATTAATCTCTACTTTTTATTTCTTGTTGGAAATGTATAAATAAGAAGAAGAAAAACAAGAATTGTTATCGTAGCAAGGAAAAAAAATCCGGATACATTCATATTCAATGAGACTAAAAAATAAAATTATGAAATTGTAAATAAATGGTGTCCAGTGGTGCAATTTCTATTTTTTTTAAATAGATATAAACACTCATACTCTTGAAAATTTTTTTTATAAATAATGTAGAATTTTTTCTTCCTTGATTAATAAATATACTACTGAAAAATATGAAATCTAGCTAATTTTAAACAAAGTTTCAGTTCTATCATTCATATTTAATGAAATATTCTCACTATGCTAACATTTCGATCTTAACAATTCCACTTTCCTATGACAATTAATTGAGTTATGAAACTGTAAGTAACGTTATTTGAAATGAATTTGTAAATTTTGATCCCATGAGCAAGGGAAATCTGTTAATCCATTCTCAGTATTTCCTAAGAGACAGTTAATTGGTGACTAAAATTAACCAAGTTATGATGCTTTGAATGTATTTACTTCATATGAATTTTGAATATTTTACTGTCCTATTGGAGTGAAATTAGTTAATCAATGAACAGCAATTCCCAAAATAAAAAAAAAGATAGTTAATTGACCTAGAATAGAGAAATGCAAAAATTCATAATTCTATCAATTTTAAAAGATGAATTATCTTTTTTTTTGTTTAAAATGTTAGCATCTCAAACATATTTCACTTAATTTCTCCAAAAGGACAAATAGTTTTTGTAAAAATTGGAACATTTTAATTTTCAGTACATTTATTGATAAAACACACTACAAAATATATTCCAGTGTACAATTTCGAGCATTTTTTCAAGTTGAACGTATATGTTTATCTCCAGTGATTTAGAAATTGGTATTAAACTATGATAAATGTGCACTTTGTATATCATGCCTAGTATTAGTACTTATTTATTAAAACCATGTTTTAATCTATTACTACATAATAAAAATGAAATAGTATCTAATTAGGAATGTTTTTTTTCTAAAAGTAAAATTTACTGTAAACAAGTAATATAAAAAAATTAAATTTAATTCCTACTTTGGATATTAGGAAATTTTTTAATTTAGTTACTTTCAATTAAACAACTCCAATTTTTGTTTTCGTGTTCCACTTTACAACGAAGGGAGGGGTGCAGTAGCTTCTGAGGACATGGATTCCTGAAAACCCGAATAACCATCAACTTTGACTCAGTATCCCCAGTGGCATAGCTCCCGACGCGGAGAACTTTGGAATCGGGTTCGAACACGCGGCACATAAGGAGTTAATATTCGATAAAACTGTATTAATATCAAAAGTCATCCACTACAAGCTTAAAAAATGTACTTGAACTTGATTGGATGATTGGAAAGTATTTGAAATATTGAACAAGATAATATATGTGTGTGTGTGTTGTAACTGATGGCACTTGCCTTGAACAAGCCCCCGCTGATACGATCAGCAGATGATTTAAGCCTAAGAAATGCGTCTCTTTGTTTTACAAGTAGCGCCATTTAGGGTCAAGAGTACGACTTAGCTACTTACACGTCACAACCCTTTTTAGGGGGTGGACTTCATTCATGCTAATTCATTCACACATCTCAGATCGTAATTTAAAACTGGAACAGAGAACAATCACTTCTGACCCAGTACCTCCCCCCAGTGATATTACTCTCGATTTCGAGGACTTTGCGACCACTAACAGATTTAACGAGCTCCAATCGCCACACACTCGGGGAATCTTTTGGCCGGTAAGCTTTGAATTCATAAACTAAGGAGTACGAATCCAACACTTTACCAATCAGACAATCCTGGCCCTTATATATATATATATATATATATATATATATATATATATATATATATATATATATATATAAAGAGAGAGAGAGAGAGAGAAAGTGTAAGTTAATAGTACGAATTGAAAAGTAGCGATTTTGAGTTATATGTGAATTAAGAAAAGGTATTTATCATTAATTAAATTATAATACTTTAAATCAAAACAAAAATGAATATTTCCTTTATTTTTCCTTTTCTCGTCTTTTTCCCCCACCTTTTGTACGTTTAATCTTTCTTTATTCTAAATCCACAACGAAAGTGGGCGAATGCGACCATTTCCCACAAACCTTTTATTTATCTCACAATCTTTTTTCCTCGGACCCAAAACCTATCAGCCTATCCCCTAAGACAAAACCAAAATTCATTTACTGCGAAAGGCCGTAATCCTATCCTTTAAAACCTGGACATGTCCGGCAGTACATCTAGACTTTTCCCCACCTCTAACTAAGCCCTAGTAATACCACTAATATATCAATGCACCAACTTGCTTCTGGCCAACATTGGCGACACAGTAAAGCCAGAGGGGAAGGGGGGTGGTAAAAAGAAGGATACTCTCCCCCCTACCAATGACCACACAAACCGTGTTTCACTGTTCTTATCTCTATGTCCATTATTTTGTGATAGAACGGTTCTAACAATGGGCACGTCTGGGGGTGGTGGTGGGTTGGACAATGTTTGAAGCCTTAAGGCTAGTTTTATAAACGCAGTATTGGATGTGTGTGTGTATATATATCTATATCTCTCCGTCTCTCTCTCTATATATATATCTATATATATGTATAAAAAGAGAGAATATTTTTATCCATAGACAGGTATTTTGTCATCCAGTTTATCCATCATAGAGACTGGACGTCCTATCGCCAACCTAGATCGCTTCCATTTAGAAAGGCTGACACGAGAAGAAAAATTATCAACAGTTTAAAGAAGATGGTCAACTCAACTCTCCTTGAGGAAATCTTTTGGAGGGAGGATGGAAAATTGTGGATACAACTTTCAGTTTTCTTGGGCTGGGATTTTTTTTTTCACTGCGCCTCTGATGGTTCCTCTTTTACGGTCTTTATGGATACATTGGTGCGTATCTTCGAAAGTTATACAGAGAGATAGACACACAAAGAAGGTGAGATTGATACTGGCATAGTGTGACTTCCTATGGCCGACTTATCGTCCCACTTTCAATACCTGCAGTGCTGTGGGCAGTGGCATTAGGCGGGGAGATAACGAGTTTATTTACTCGGCGAATAGTTTTTATTCAGGAAGATAGTGATATCTTTTATATGGTCCGTTCGCCATTTGGCATACTTTTCGGTATTTGAAATTTTAAGGCATGTATCTATGGTTGGGAATGGTACTATCTTAAAAGGTTACCAAATATTAATTTTTGCATTTTTCATGAATTTAATATTTTATTAAGAAGTTTAAAAACAATTAAGATATGTTTGCTTATGAAAACTAATATTTAGCGTATTACTAACTTAATGCCTTTGTTTATGATATTAATATCACTTTGTAATTCATTATTAACGAGCAAATTTCAAAAACAAAACACATTCTGAACAGCTTAAATAAACGAACTGAGCAATTCTTTTTATCACGTCAGAACATGATATTGTTTTGGGAATGATGTTTTTAGCGTCAACAAAAATCCGTATGCAAAAAAATAATTAAAAAAAAACGTATGCGAAAAATTGAAATTTTATTATCTGCACGATCATCTCACACAAATCAGTTTTTAATAACGCGTTCCCATCACATTTACAAAAGTTCTGATTAAAATTATAAGTTAATGGCTACAGCAAATAAAGCCTAGAAAAAAATGTCATTTTGAGTACATGATTATATGAAATGAAATAAACAGGAAATGCGATATTTCTTTAAACAATAAATGCGAGATAAGGTTTTTTTTTGGATCGTTTGCAATACTAAAATTGTTAATTCAATGAAACAGTTAAAATGAATAAAAATATAATTTAACTTGCAAGAGAAAGTGGTACTTGGCCGTTCAATAAATTATGTTCTGACATGATGCATTGAAATGTGCATAGCAGATTTCATTTTTAATTTTTTATTAATTTATTTTTTGAGCTACAAGCTTTCTTGTAAAAGTACATTAGTTTCGAAAATAAAATCATATTTGTTTAAATTTTCACCCTGCATAAAAGCATACATTTTTATTGATTCATTATCATATTTCATTAAAATTAATATTCTTGTAACAAATTTAATGATGAAAACTTTCTCATCAATGTCAATAAAGGAATGGAATAAATCTTAAGTTTATTTTTTTTACCTACAAGCTATCTTGTAAAAGCCCATTAAAATTTCTGCCCTACAAAAAAGCATACATTATTATTGATCAATTACAAATTAAGTTCTAGAAACAACTTTAATGGGGCGAAATTCTGATTAACGTCAATAAATAAATTGAATATTTTTTTTACCAACAAGCTGTCTTGTATAGGCACATTAGCCTCGAAAATAACGATCATGAGTGTTTCAAATTTTTCTCTGCACAGAAGCATACATTCTTATTTATTCATTATTATATTTCATTACAATTAAAGATCTAGAAACATATGAAGACAGCATTCCGATCAACTTCGATAAATAAATTGAATAGTTCTTTTATTTATTTATTTATTACTATCTTTTCTTGCAAAAGTACATTAGATTCGAAAATAATAGTTTCAATTAATTCAAATTTTCAACCTGCATAAAATATGCAATTTCATTGATTCATTATCGTATTTCATTGCGATTAAAATTCTAAAAATTTAAACCTGCATCCCCTATTGGCCTTTAAAAGTGAATTATTTCGAAAATTAAAATTTAACATGAGCTGACATATAGTATAACATTATACTTTGCTGTTCACTATGTAACAATATATGATTTATATTCATTTATAGTAACACAGTGACTTGCGTTGTTCACAATGCTATCTTGCTTTTAATATGAATTATCTTTAAATATATTCCTCGAAAAGCCTATAAAAATTTCAGCCTTGAAACTATCTTATTTGTTGCAGATAATTTCAAAAGCTGTATACCCCAGCTTTTCATTTTGATGATTCATGAAAAATATGTGATGTTTCATATGATACCTTTCTCTATTGATATCAATCATTGCCATTAAGTGAGATTTCCATTAAGTTTCATGCTATACGCACCTGAATCTGATATGCTACAGCGTGATTCGTTAGGTTAACTTCAGTATGATGACTGTATTGATAAATAGAACATTTGGAGTTTTGTGTTATGAGTTTTATCATATCGAAATCTTCAAATTAATACATTTAAGTGATACGACAAAACATACACTCATTTTCTTCATATAAAAGTTTTGGGAGATATCCATCGCAATAAAAGGATTTCTATATTCTTTTTTTATGATGAAAATTCTTTCTGGAATGAGATATTTTTGTGTTCTATTTTCAATAGTTGATACTTTTTTGTGTTTTCTGAGGGTTTAAAAAGCAAAACAGGGTATCCCAAAACTTTAAAATCTTGTGCCCCTAAAATAAGAAATTAAAACGTATTTAATATCGTCAAAAAATAAATAACAGATATGCTTTTAGCTATTAAAAAGGAAAGGGTAAAATGAAAAGGTATAATACAGGGATTCTTTGATTCTTCGAATTTAATTTTTGAAAGAATCTATCACTAGTTTCGATATTGATGACAATAACAAAATTGGAAAAGAGCATTTGTAGAAAAAATAAATGAATAAAGATTCAGATATCTGACTATTCTCAGAGGCCTTTTCTGAAATAATGGTACTTGAAGTAATATTTATTATTTATAAACAAAATTTATCAAAAAAATTAATACATCATTCAACAGGAAAAAAAATTAATATTTTTTAATATAAGAGAGAAATGTGATTTATGGATAAATATCTGATTTTTTATAAATACTTTCCACTTTGATTTTTGTAGAATTTTTTTTCTTCAAATTTAAAATTCCCATTTAAGATCTCTAATCATTGTAAATATGCATAAGCTAGACAAAAAAGTTTGTGAAAGTATTAAAAAATAATAAAACTTTAAAAGATAAATACTTGTTCACATTTAGTTAAATCAGATATTCTTCAAATAGATAGATTCCATTAGATATATTCATTAAAATTTATTGCTGCGCTCAAGAATTAGTCATTTCGAAATAACTTTTATTCAACGTAATCAGAGTTACTCAGTATTATTTTTGTCTCAGTATAAAATTATCATTGGTTTTACATCTATTTTGCTACTACTTTTAAGTGTGTTAATAAGGTACTTGCGTATTATACCGTCTCCGCCAACGAAAACCAACAGTTTAGTAACTCATTGGCGACGGATTTAAGTTTGGCGATAAAGATCAACGGATTACACCATTGCCGGATTGCCATTATTGGGGGTTCAGCAACTCATTGGCGACGCTTTCAAATTTGACGATAAAGTTGGACAGTATAATACGTAAGTATCGTTAATAATAATGTAAAATAATCTGAATTATCTGCTGATCAATTTGGTTATAGGAAAAAGAAATAATCTAGTACATTTTAACAGATAACCAACAGTACTGCTGATTATCTAGATAAACCTCAACTTGATCTCTTTCTCCTGCTATGAAAGGCATTAATCAGAAATTTTAAATAATTTCATGTCTTTCGCACTGGTGCAAATAAATCTGATCATCTGATGACATTTCTAAAGTCACCTGTTTCTCTTTCTACATATATTTAGCAATATCTTTCCTTTAAATGAAAGTGCAGTTTAAAAATAGATCTATCTTCTGATTATTTGCAGTAACTCTGTTAAAAGCGTTAATCAGATATTGTAAATGTTTTCATTTATATCTGTTTCTCTCTGACATAAATAAGTTTATTCATTTCATGACATTTTAAAATTCATCTGTATCATTATGTCATCATACTATTTATAGCGAATTTTTTCTTTAATTAAAGCTCAGATTTATAGATAAATATACACTGATATCTAGGTAAATAACTGATATCTAGATAAATAACTACTGATATCTAGGTAAACTTTCACCTGATTCTTCAATGTAGTTTAATAAAAGTATTTATCAGAGATTGAAAATATTCCCATTTGTATTCGTTATGGACTGTTATAGTATATATAAATCTGTTCATTAGATGACATTTTTAAATTTATATGCTTCATTATGCCTTCATACATTCAAACATTACTCTTTTAAAGAAAGCGCAGCTTTACAATTAGGTCTATGTAACTGATGATTATCTGAGTGAACTTCCACCTGGTT
>JAOUZG010052315.1:2387418-2410583 GCA_026289955.1 Argiope argentata | reverse complement strand
GTGAACTTCCACCTGATTTTTTATGTAGTTCAATAGAAGTTTTCATCAGAAATTTTAGATATTTCCATGTATATCCTTTTTACACTGATATAAATAAATCTGTTCGTCTGATGACATTTTAAAATCCATCTGCTTCATTGTGGGTTCACACATTCAAACATTTTTCCTTTAATAAAAGCGCAGCTTTATAAATAGGTCTATGTAGCAGATGATTATCAAGGTAAACCACCACCTGATTCTTTAATGTAATATAAAAGTATTCATCAGAAATTGTAGATATTCCAATTTATGTTTTTTTACGCTGATGTAAATGATTTTGTTCGTCTAATGACATTTGTAAATTCACTTCTTTCAAGTGCCATAGTAAATATTACCTTTAATAAGAAATTATGCCAAATACCATTGTTAACATTTTATTTTTTGATCAATACCCACTCGAATAAAAGGCAATTATTCGCCGATTTCTATCTATTTGAAATGCAAAAAAATTCATTCATCAGAAAATAAAAGTTAATGATAATTCCAGCGATTACTGACTTTTTTAATGATATGGCGTTAATTAATCGTTCCATCTCAGCTCTTATCCTTATCTTCGTTCACTTTTCACAAAAGGTATAAAAACATTCGGCACTCTCAGAAAAAGTGCCTACTCGGGAATTTTTTTCCCCACCCCTTAGTTTTTTTTTTCGTAATTTTTTCCCTTTTGATTTTAACAGCAAAACGTTAAAAAAATTCCATCCCTTTCCTTCCTACAAACAAGCAATAAAAGACTAAAATCAGCAGTATAAAAACACAATGGCTCTTTAAAAATATTCGAGAATAAGCGATAGAAAGAGAAAAATTCGACGAATGATGAGAAGAAAAAAAAAGATAAAAAAATTCAAAAAAAGGAGGCAGAACCATAGAGTACAAAAGTGACAAATGTGAATGAATCTGAAATAAAAAAAATGAAATAAAATGTCAGATTTTTTTTTCCTGAAAAAATATATAAAAGATCAGAGAACGAGATAGATATCGCGTGCAGTTTCGCCCATTCGACAATTCTTTATTTTTCAACCGTTTTTTTTTCTTTCTTTTCTTCTTCTTCATTATTTTATTTTAGTTTCAACCGACAGTAAAACTGATAATGGTAAGAAGCACCCTTACTCCTCAACCCTTGTATCATTGAATCAAAAGCGAGAGATAGAGTGAAAGAGAGAGAAATAGAGTGAACGAAGAAGAGAAACAGTTTTGGAAGAAGATAGCTCATCTTTTGGAATATAATGGGCAATTCGGAAATGAGTAGGAGATCTGCCCATGATAAGGGGCGTTTCTCTCGGTCATTACAGTTACAGTGAAACCTTGGCCCTTATCTCGGATTCATCTCGACTTACGCGCGGGAATCTCTTTTGTTTAAACTGGAATCCGGCTCTACGTCCTTTGCTATCGTTTTCAACTGGGCCTGTCTGTCATTCCCACCTTTTGTACCCCAAGTGGCGTGGAAAATGCAAAGCAGATAAAACTTACGACACTGGACAATGGCGAGCTGAATAAGATACTTTTATGAGATGCATCCCAGATTGTAACATTTTAAATAATCGTTGTTTAACGTTTATTTTAATTATAATTCTTTTTTACTTTTAAAATAAAAATAAATGCTAGTATTATTTTTTTAAAATGTTTGCTATCTAATTCTAATGCAAATGACTGTTCATTTAATTCAAGTGTGAAAAAGGAAATGCAGTTTAGATAAAATTTAAAATCCAAGACAATAGCGAATCGAATTAGATACTTCTATTAAGCCAACCAGAAACCTTTAAAATGACTTTTTGAAAATTTTATATGAGCTATTTGAAATTTTACAAGCATTAAGAGTAACATTATAGGAGATTTTAAAGCACTGTATTCATTTATTTATGAGTTAGAAGGGTTAATATAATATAATAGTGGCGATAAATTTTCTGAAATGTTTGCTATCTAATTCTAATGTAAATTTTTTTTATCTAATTCAAGTGTGAAAAAGGAAATGCAGTTTAGATAAAATTTAAAATCCAAGACAATAACGAATCTAATTAGATACTTCTATTAAGACGACCAGGGACCTTTAAAATGACTTTTTGCAATTTTTACATGAGAAATTTGAAATTTTACAAGCATTAAGAGTAACACTATAGGAAATGACACAAAATTTTAAAGCACTGTATTCATTTATTTATGAGTTAGGAGGGTTAATATAATATATTTTTAGCGATAAATAACGTGAATAAAAAATGTTCCAGGCGCTCCAAATTTGTACAAAAGCATTCCAATTTTTATTATTACTGCCTCTAAAACTTTTGAAACAAAAAAGGGAATTAATCTTGAAATTTGAGTACGAAATATCAAAATTAACCAATGTAATAACTTAAAACAATTGATTCTTTTTTAAAAAGTTTAAGTAATTTCCAATTATTACATGTATTAATTTTGATATTTCGTACTCAAACTTCAAGATTAATCCCAACTTTTATTTCAAAAGGATTAGTGAAAGTAATAATAAAAATTGGAGTGCTTTCAAAAAAAATTTGGAGCGCCTGGAAAATTTCTCATTGACGTTATTTATTGCTTTTAAATATTATATTACTCCAACTCATAAATAAATGAATATAATGCTTTAAAAATTTGTGTGTCATCTCCTATAGTGTTACTCTTAATGCCTTTAAAACTTCAAATTGCTAAGGTGAAAATTGGAAAAAATCATTTTAAAGGCCCCTGGTCACCTTAAATGTAATCAAAACTTTCAAATGTATCAATTATGAATGTTTATCAAAATTATAATTCTTCCACTTTTAGTAAACAGATACAGATATTAAAATTTTCTCTAATGATTTTCACATGAAATGCCATATTTTTTAATTCAAAGTAAATGGACCGTATCAACTATTCTTGCCTATCATATTTAAGTTTAAGCCACTTTCAATGGGGGGTCAAATGAAATACTTTCATTAGATACAATCTAGATAACGCTATTTTAGTTTTTATTTTCTTGTATATGAAGTATACAAAGTGGAAATTTTACAGGCGTTACAAAAAATAGAATTCAAAATTTTGACGGAGCTTTTCATTTCAGACCTTCCAGAAATTGAAAAATATGTTTTTGCAATTTATCTGTCCATTCATCTATGGAAACGATGACTGAAAAGCCTTTTGTATTTAAAGGATAAAATATAGTTTACAGCCATTCTGCTGTCTATTTCACCTAGATAAGCTTTTTTAGCCTGAAATCGTATGTAATTTTTACTTATATTGCGTGCCGGCTTGCTGGCACAGAGGTAGCGCGTCTTCCTCGTGTTCTGGAGGTCCCGGATTCGAGTCCCGGTTCGGGCATGGTTGTTCTTCTGAGTGCTATCTGTGAGATGTGTGACTGTGCCCCCCTGTAAAAAGGGGTTGTGCAAGCGAATGTGGTGAGTGTGTAGCAAAGTTGTACTCTTGGCCCTAGTTGGCGCTACTCAAATACAAGAGACGCTTCATTCGGCTTAATCTGCTGCTGGGTTCAGCAGCGGGCTTGTCCATGACAAGTGCCATTTGACACAACAACAACTTATCTTGCGTTTTCTATTTTATGTCACTGGAAGATAAAAAATATCATTAGATACATTTATTTGATATATATTAAACAGAACATTTTTTAAATAATTTTTTATCGATCGTAATTATAATTCTTACTCTATATCTAAAGAGAAGCAAATGGATAACCCAAATTTAGAGAGTGAATACCGATTTATTCCATTGAAATTCGATTCAATTGGTTATAATAATTTATATATTATCTTTTATGGGCTATGTTAGAAGGAAAAGGAGTATACATTAATTATACGATAGATTTTAGATTATTTTTTTCATGTCATAACATAATGCTGTTTACGGGATGAAGTTTTTGGCATTCGAAAAATCCGCAGGCGAAAAATTGAAATTTCATTATCTGCACGAGCATCTCAAATAATCAGCTTTTAATAACTAGCCATCACATTTAAAAAACACTGCTTTAAAAAAATAAGTTAATGAAACAGCGAATAACACCTAGAAAAATGTCCTTTTGAGCAAGTAATGATATGAAATGAAATAAATAGGAAAAGTGATATTTTTTTGGATCGTTTGCGGAAAGTTTTTTGGAAAAGGACTCATTCGATGAAACAATTAAAAGGAATAAAAATGTATTTTAACTTTCACGAGCACGTGGTGCACATGGTCGTACAAGAAATTATATTGTCATTAGGACATGATACATTGAAATATGCATAGCACATTTCATTTTAATCTTTATTTATGCATTAGAATATATGTGCCTATTTTTATGTTTGATATGAGGATTGTTTGTTCTATCATACAATGAGAATTTGATACATATTATTGATTTCTATTCTTACCTCTATATTTTTTTCAAATGTTTGCAATAAAAAATACATGGTAATTTAAACCTATATCGGGATGATAATAAATAATATACTGATATTTTATTGGGATGCTATATTTTATATGATGATGTTGCATTTTATAGAATCAATGAGTTTGAGGACAACTTAACGATATAATATTTGAACTTTAAAACCGATATTCTCGAATTACGGGAGTACTGATTATTGTAAATAAATGATCACTCAAAAATTGGTTAATTAGTTGATACAATTTGATAAATTTCAAAATTTGAATCAATAATAATTTTGACTAGATTTTTTATATATATTCTTGTAACAACCTCAAAATACATTTTAAATAAAAATCGTTGGTAAAAAATAATATCTTCCGTGAATTCGTGAAACATTTGTTGTTTATTAAATTTAATTTTGTGAATTAATAAACATTTTCATTTGTTATTTTTCAATATTTTGAGTAATTTAGATCTTAAATATTTTACAAAGGAGTTTTTTTGAAGATATTGAAGCTATTTGGGAAAGTTTTATGCTGTGTTTTAAATTAATAAAGGATGATTAACGTATATGAGGAGAAGGGATATTTGTTTACAACTGCAAATGATTATTTATTTAGAATAACATTTTAATAAGTATACATACACACATATATAAAATATATAATAAAATGCTTATTATATTTCTATATAGTATTTTTTTATATTAAGAAAATCAAAAATGCTGTATTAAAAATGTAAAATCTTAATTTTGTAAAATTATTTAGAATTATTACATTATAAGCAAATGCAACGCTATACAAATGATTAAAAACAGATTGATTGATTGATAACAAATTCCCGAATAATTTATGATTAAATATCGGAACCAAACAACCTCATAATATTACCATGTTAGTCAGATTGGATGGTAAATTTTTAACATATTCAAACATGATGTTGATTGCAAGATTTTTACTCAAACGCGGACTTAGCCTGGTAATAACATTTCAATACTATTGAATATCTTTCTAATCACTTAACTATTACTCATCTCACCACTTTTTAATAATTAACTTTAATCTTTGAAAACTATGTTCTTTACTAGACACGATGGCGATTCTTTTACTGGTGAATTCCATTTCAATTTCCTCAAGATACCGATCGCCCGATACCAAATAATCCATAGATGCCCGACCGCCGGGACGAACCTTCCAGCGAAGTATCTTCGAATGGTTTATCGATGAACGTATCACTATCGGTCTGCTGCCAGTTGAATCTTCATCGTCTACATACAGACAACCCATTCGAGTGACAGGGAAAGACGGACGGACCAACAATCATCGCCATTTCAATTAAAGAACCCTCCTCGCTGCGACTCTTCCACCCTTTTTACTAATTACTTTGCATTAGTCCGATAATTATAGAGAGGAGCACTGGTCTCATCGAACCCACCTAACGATCTTCCCTCCAGGTGCGTTTGGCGATATCAAATCGAAATATCGAATGCTACCTATCCATCGGTACACGCAGTACCATACGTTATTCGCGGCTGTTACTGCTATCAGTTTTAAAACCGTCAATTTTTACTCTATCGCTCACTATCATTCTTCCTTTTAATACAAATTTAACGACAGTAGTTCTCTGAGTGAAGATAGTGGGTAAAACTAGAGTGAGGAGATATGGCCCAGAAATGGGCGCAGTAACTACTGCACTGGGTTGGATAGCGAAAATTCTGCGGAGGCAATAATAAAAACTGCTGCTCTCTCTCTGTATCGTCGGGTTGGTGGATGTTTTGGGAAAGTTGTCGTCTGATGGCCTTGGGTTTTATATGGAAGTTATTCGGAGTTTTGAATGTGTTGTGACTTTTGGTTTATGTACGTTTTTGAGACTTGATTGGGTTCCTCCTCTGTCTAGTTTCGGATCGCCCAAATTGACGTCTTCGTCGAAGAGAGGAAAAGAATTGGATTGTAATTGTTCTCAGGTTTGGCAAGAGAATAACTGCTGGAATTCTTTCAGAACGCGAATAATTTTGTGTTACTGGTCTAAAAGGCAAATGAATTATATAAATAACTGAAAATATTGGATTCCAATTTATAGATCTTGAGGTGAACAGTCGATACTTTTATTGTCATTTTATCTAGATCTATAGAACAAGCTTTAATTATAGAATAAGAATAACCAATTTTAATTGGTACTGTTTAGTTATAGAATAACCAATTTCAATTGATACTGTTTAGTTATCGAATAACCAATTCAAATTGGTACTGTTTAGTTATCGAATAACCAATTCAAATTGGTACTGTTTAGTTGTAGAATAACCAATTCCAATTGGTACTGTTTAGTTGTAGAATATTTAATTGGTTCGTTGAAATCACTTTGTATTCGAATTTCTACGACTCATGACTAAATAATAGATCGAATATTATAAATTGTCTTACTTGATAATAACAAAAAGTTTCTATAATATTAATCGGTATTATAATTTTTTTTTAATTTTATTTTAACCACTTAATTGTTTTGCCCGAGTGCCATTCGTGCATCGATTTATCGAATTTTGATAGTTGTAAGATAAAAATGAAGCGTTTATAACGATTATAATTCAATATTAAAATTACTTCGAATGCATAGATACGTCAAGTATTTAATGAATTTACATTTGCATCAAAATAAAAAAAATTATTCTCAAAATATAAGTTGCCATCTTTTTAGATAGTAAAGAAATTAAAACGGTTAAGTGGTTAAGGAATTGTATTTTTGTGCCAAACATACTAAAAAACTAAATACTGCGCCAAATCTATAAACGAATTCTTAATCAATTTTTATCAAATGACTTTGGGAATCTTTTATAAAACGTGACTATTTGAGATTTAAATAAAAATCCGTGTAAAATTCTTTTCGTTTAATCTAGTTTTAAAATTTGCAAAAAGAAACACATCGCAAAATATATTTTGAATCACTTTAAAAACGCGTATAAATGTTCTTTTTATTTAATTCAGTTTTAAAATTGACAAAAATCATCTCAAAGCACTTTTCTAATCAAGAATATTTTTAATAGAATGGAAAATTTGGTGAGTTTTTTCACCATTTGTGTTTAAACTAGATCAGAGTAAGCACTGAAAGTGAACAAGTTCTTCTGTTGTTTGTTGTTGTTTCTTATGGATTTTACCATACACAAGTTCTCTGATGTAGTCAGTGATTTAAGCCTAATCGGCGTCTCATGTTTCGTAGTGGCGCCGACTAGGGTCAAAAGTACGACTCTTGCTACTCACTCATCACATTCGCTTGCACGGCCCCTTTTTACAGAGGGGCACATTCACACACCTTACAGATAGAAAGCAGAAGAACCTCCATGCCCGAACAGGGACGCCGACATTATGGGGAAAACACGCTATGCCTATGCCAGAACGCATGCACTAGTATTTCTAAATCATGAAACCTACCTAAAAAAATAAGAATGAGACACAGGTTCGAAGTGTCTTATAAGTTCAAATTTTGAGTGAAATACTCTCTCCCTCTGAAAAATAAAAATGAATTTTCGAATTACTGAAATGGATTTCATTCAGTAATCCCTGGAGCCATGTCGAGGATACTTTCAGAATAAAGCTCAACAGAAACTCATTTATTTAAATGAATTTTCGAATTATTGACATGGATTTCTGTCAGTATTCCTTGAAGTCATGATGAGGATTCTTTCAGAATAAAGCTCAACAGAAACTCATTTATTTAAAGGAATTTACGAATTACGGAAATGAATTTCTGTCAGTATTCCCTGAAGTCATGACAAGAATGCTTTCAGAATAAAGCTGATCAGAAACTCATGTATTTAAAAGAATTTTCGAATTACTGAAATGGATTTATATCAGTATTCCATGAAGTCATGACGAGGATACTTTCAGAATAAAGCTCAACAGAAATTCATTTATTTAAATGAATTTTTGAATTAATAAAAGGGATTTCCATCGGTAATCTCTGAAGTCATGACAAGGGTACTTTCAGAATAAAGCTCAACAGAAACTCATTCATTTAACTGAATTTTCGAATGACTGAAATGGATTTCTGTCAGTAAACCCTGAAGTCATGACGAGGATGCTTTCAGAATAAAACTCAACACAAACTCATTCATTTAAATGAATTTTTGAATTATTGAAATGGATTTCTGTCAGTATTCCCTGAAGTCATGACGATGATACTTTCAGAATAATACTCAACAGAAATTCATTTATATAAATGAATTTTTGAATTACTGAAATGGATTTCTGTCAGTATTCCCTGAAGTCATGACGAGGATGCTTTCAGAATAAAACTCAACAGAAACTCATTCATTTAAATGAATTTTCGAATTACTGAAATGGATTTCTGTCAGTAATCTCTGAAGTCATGACGATGATGCTTTTAGAATAAAGCTCAACAGAAACTCGTTTATTTAAATGAATTTTCGAATTATTGAAATTGATTTCTATCAGTATTTCCTGAAGATGCCATGACGAGAGTACTTTCAGAATAAAACTCCTTTATTTAAATGAATTTTCGAATTATTGAAATTGATTTCTATCAGTATTTGCTGAAGAAGCCATGACGAGAGTACTTTCAGAATAAAACTCCTTTATTTAAATGAATTTTCGAATAATTGAAACGGATTTCCGTCAATATTCCCTGAAGCCTTGACGAGGATGCTTTCAGAGTAAAACTCAACAGAACTTCATTCATTTAAATGAATTTTCAAATTACTGAAATGGATTTCTGTCAGTAATCTCTGAAGTCATGACGAGGATGCTTTCAGAATAAAACTCGTTAGTTATTCATTTATTTGAATGAATTTTCTAATTACTGAAATAGATTTCTGTCAGTACTCCCTGAAGCCATGACGAGGATACTTTCAGAATAAAACTCGCCAGTTATTCATTTATTTGAATGAATTTTTGAATTATTGAAATGGATTTCTGTCAGTACTCCCTGAAGTCATGACGAGGATACTTTCAGAATAAAGCTAAACGGAAACTCGTTTATTTATATCAATTTTAAAATTCTGTCAAGATATTGCAAAACACACTTTTCGAATTACCACAATCGGTTAGAAAACAGCGAATAGTTCCCAAACAAATTGGAATCTTTCTGCAAATAGAATTTATAGACTCATTTGCGCCGAAAACAGCCCCATCAGTGTGTGTCTCGGAACCCGAATACATGCTAATAATTCCACGAAACACATCCAGGGAAAACAAGAAGTATATTTACGAGCTAATCTGTTCCATAGGCAGATAGGAAACTGAGCCGCATGCACTTAACAGCCAGCCTCATACTATCTAAATACTCTTTTTATTTTAAAGCAGCCCTCCCGCTTATAAAAAGCCGGGGCGATTTCAACTTTTATCAAATGGCCCCACCATTTCTGGACAACGAAAAAGCGGGCGACTAAATATATAAATATATATCACTCCAAAAACAACAACCAAAATAAAAAGTCAAGTCATTCCCTATCTGAGGTTAAAAGTGACTCCGACTCCATCACTGCCTTATGACGTCACTAAGAAGTGTCAACCCAAAGGTCTAATCGGCAAGACCAACTCCTCTTCCATTAGACTATCATGCTAAGAAATTCCTCTACCCAATTTTTTTCCCACTTTTTTTTTTATTATTATTTTTAGGGTACGACTTAACTTCTAGATACCCCTCAAAATAAGTCTAGAAAAGTGGGTGGGGGTGTAGGTGGGGTTGGAGAAGACCCTAGTGCTGCAGACGATATGAGGTGGTGGAGGGGATGGTAGAGAGATCGAGGAACGACTTTCATCCAGGACAGGCGATGGGGAGGGAGGGGGGTGCTTGCAGAAGGAAATCGTCTGCAAAGGGGGGTAGCAGAGAAGAGTGGTAGATTAACATTAATCATATCTGGGTCACAGTGAGAGCGTTTTAAGCCGGTGCTGAAGTGATAGGGAGGTCGATTAGATAAGACTCAAAATGGATTGGGTTTTATATGCGCCTAAAAATTTTCGTCGGCTGCTCGCCTTATGAAATATGATCCGTAAGGGTGACGGAATACCGAGGGACGGAGCGAGGCAAAGAGTGGGGTGAGTCACATTCTGTTCCCTTTGCCAACTCTCTCCCCTGTATTATCGATGGGATCGATACCGGTGTGGAGGTGTGATTACAGGTGTGAATATCCCCACAGCATATGTTAAGGATATTTGTTCAGGATATCGGGTTGTTGAGCAAACGTAGGGTGGTTGTGGTTACATGCAGGATAGTGAAAGCATAGAATAAGGCCCGAAGATAGGGTACTGGACACTAGAAGAGGATGATTCTTGAAACACCTCCACTGTTCTTTTCAGTGACGAGTTTATTATTAGGCTTAGTTGAAGTCCCTCTTTTAATAACTTATTCAATTTAGTTTCACCTTTTAACAAAGATTTAACACGTTAATGATTCATTTAAGGTAGATACACTCTGTTTTATTAATTTTAAAAAATATGTATTACCTTTCAGTTTGCTATTACGACTCTAAATATCAACATTTTTAGATCATTTTATTAAAGTAGTCATTCTTTTTTATAAAGGCTCTAATAACAAAAGTGAATGAAATTAAATATATAGGAACTTGATAAATTATATTTGATAAAGTGTTAATATTGATCTAATGTTCTATAATTCATAGAATATGTACTTTTTATGAAAAATTTTTTATTTGAGAACAAGAAAAAGAAAGATTTTGATTGAATTTACTTGAGTTCATCTCTTTACTTAAATGTCCTAAGAGTTGGAAACTCTGCCTAGATGGAAATCCGACTTTTCTGTCAAATTGTTTTTAGTTGGGATGGGATTTGTGGTTAAAGATGCTATTAGTCAGCGTTCTATCGATAATCATTTGGCGATATTTATTATCATGTCAGAGCAAGATGTCGGTTTTGGGATGAGGTTTGGTGGCGTCAACAAAAATCCGTAGGCGAAAAAATTGTAATCTTATTATCTGCACGAACATCTCAAATAATCCACTTTTAATAACGCGTTACCATTGCTTTTACAAAAGCTCTGATTAAAAAAAAATAAGTTAATGACTACAGCAAATAAAACCTAGAAAAATGTCCTTTTGAGCACGTGATTATACGAAATGAAATAAATAGGAAATGCGATATTTTTTTTAACAATAAATACGAGACAAAGTTTTTTTGGGTCGTTTGCAATACTAAAGTGACCCATTAAATGAAACAATTAAAAAGAAATAAATTATAATTTAACTTGCACGAGCACGTGGTGCTTGGCCGTTCAAGAAATGATATTCTGGCATGATACATTGAAATATGCATAGCAGATTTCATTTTAATATTTTTTTCGGATAATATTTTCCTTAAAATTTTTTTCAATAGTTTAAACTGCAATGTATTATACTTCCAAGAAACAAAAACTCCTGGAGCCTAACAAAGCTAGCATTATTAAAATGATACTTCCAAGCATAGAGCGTCTTTGTTTATTATAAAAAATATTTAAAATGAATGTTACTCGTAGATTAATAAGTCAAATGCTGAAAAAACTACGTCAAAATCAGTTTCTTTAATTTCAGATTACATTACCTTGTTTAAAAAGTGATAATCGTTTTACGTATAGGGAAAATAATTATTCCAATTAAGTAATTTTTTTTAAAAAAAATAATTTCTTTCTAAAGTTACTAAGATAATAGATTGTATGCAACTTAATTTTATTTATTTTCTTGAGATTGGTGAATAATTAATTTTTTATTTTGATATAATTTGAAAGAAAATGGCAATATGTAATTAGTTCACAATGCAATATTTGATGATCATATAGTTAATAAATCAAAACTAAGTTTCCTTTAAATTCGCTAATTTAATTTAAAAAATGTAATAAAATGATTTCCCAATTGTAAAATACTTTTAATAATTACATTCGCAGATAATACATATACATACTTTCGCTTCCAACCAATGTATAGAGCAGAATATCATGAATAGAAATGGCGTCATATATTAAAATTTCAAATCAGCCCGAAATCTTTTTTCTGATATAAACCACTTTTCCTCTGAGGCTGTTTGACTTATGTGTATTGAAAAAAATGGTGATAGGATGCGGATATTAGGAGGCGTGATTTTCAGCGCCAGCGTCAGTCGCCAAGCCGACCTTTTCGTGAGATAAGCAAGACACATTTATTTATTTAATATATATTTTTTACAAGAGCTGGCGGCTCTTGATAGTATTTTATATTAATATCGCCAATCTATTTCTTTTTATTCTGCTATGTAATTGATTTAAGATATTGTGTTGATCGGCGATATTAAGCGATGATGGATGCATTGTTTAAAGAACCTTTGCCGTAAAGAAACGATGAAGCTCATGTATTTATTATCCACTGTATTTTTCATTAATCCAATAGAATGCCGCGTATTTTGGTATTTATTCTTTCATAGAAAATTTTAAAAATTTATCATGTTGTTGTTGCATTATAATTTCTTAATTTATTTCATTTATGTTTTCTTAATATTTTTTTATATACAAAAATGTAATAAATAAATAAAATGTAATTACAAAGGAAAGTATAGGAGATTTATTAAGGCAGATCGTTTGACATAAAATTATTAAATCAGATGCATACACACATAAAACAAGTAACATACAAAAAAATTAACATTCCTACTTAGGTTAACAAAGAAAATTTCTATTTTAGTTACTTTTTATTAAATAATAACAATTAATATAAATATGTTTATAAATATGACAGAATCTTAATATTAATGTACAAAAGAGAAGCCAAATTTCCATTATCCTTTCTATATATGGTGTTCGAACTCACAGCCCAAGGGATGCGAATTTAACGCCACACCAACCAGACTATCCCTGCCTGACAATTACAGTTACTACAAATTGAGGATTCAAAGTCAATTGTGACAACACAAAATCCGTGATTTTTTACACCGATTGGGGAACGCAATGTAGATTTAAAAATTTCTAATTTCCTTTATTCGGAATTATTTTAAAGTACTTCAAAATGAATAGGAAAAAAAATTAATTAACAATTTTTAATTTTAAATACATCAAACGTTATGAAAATAAACAGATTCGTTTAAAATAATCAGCCAAAAACATTTTAACCCTAACCTCATTAGTGTGCGGAAGGAACAAACTGAATTCGTAACTTATTTGGCGGCGTTGAAATGATGTTTTTTTAGCTAGAAAGTTAGTTTTTAATTAGTTAATAAAAATGAATGATTTAATATTTGAAAAAAAAACTGTATTAACGTCAAATGTCATCCACTACAGTTTTACTGTAGTGGTTGAACTTTGATTCGCAGTGGTTGAACTAGTGGATGAATACAAAGTATTTTATTGACGATTGAAAATTTGAACAAGTTTTTGTAAAATTATATATATATATATATATTAACCCTCTAAGGGCCCGCGTAACTTTCAGGTCACATTTTAATTTATCGACATTTTACAAAATAATTATAGCTTTTTTTTCATGAGATGGCGCATAAATCTGAGCTCTATGACCTTGCAAACACAACCAATACTAGTTTTAATGCCCATTGTTGGCTCATCAACCCGAAATAGCAAAATAATTGCTGCGTAAACTTTTGGCAGTAAAACTACGCGAAACCATTTGATCCAAATGAAATTACTTGCTTTTGTCAGTGATTACCAAACTATGTTTATGGATGCATGTACATTTATGCCTTACACCAAATGCAAATTGTTTTATGGACTTTCACATATGAGCTATTATACACATATGTGCAAATTTTATAGGCCGGTGTGACTTGAAGTTACATAATGATTATAACGCAATAAAATTGTTTAAACGCAACAATTTGTTTTCATTTGCCTATATAGGTTAATAATTTCTGATTTTTCGTTCCTACAATTTGTTATTTGGAGTTAAAACAAAAATTCGGCCTATAAAGGGTTAACCAAATGCGATAATACAAAAGAAGCAAAGAGGTAATCTAACAAATTCTAAAACATGCTGTAAACTTAAATACAATCACGAAGCTTTAATGTATATCATTTTATGAATAATTATTCTAATATGCTTGATGTACGCTATTGGATCTCATAACTGAAGAAATGATAATCAATATTATATCAAAATCAACAAAATCTCAAAAATGACTCGTATTTGAATGCGGTCAGAAATTTTATACTAAAATGGATGTAAGAAATTTATCACTTTTATTTAAAAAAAAGAATTCCAATCGGGAAAAACCTGAATTTCTTATCATTTTTTCCTTAGCCAACTGTGGTGATACAAAAGAAGTGAAGGGGAAAAAACTATGTCTCAATCGCGGGCAACCATTGGGCCTGAAAGTCCTGATAAATACGAGCGATAAAATGAAGGGAATTGCTGATCCCCCCCCCCCACAACCAACCGCAAGGATTGAGCTAAAGCCTTGCGTCCAATTATGTTCTCAGTTTCTCTGACCATTACGTCCCCTATCTCGATCTGCAGACACCTCCATCACGTGATGATCTCTGTGTTACCACTTCTTTCTCACTTTTCCGTTAACGGAGAAAGATATTTTTCGGGTAACGCAATTTTTCTTCAGATAAATAAAGAAACCGGAGTAATTATTCAACTTTTATTTATGAGAGGAAAATGATGTTTTCGGGTACTAGAGTCTTAACAAGTAATTTTTGAAGCGAGAGAAATCAATATAAAAAATATAGTTAAACATTTCTTTAGGGGCTTTGTTTTATAACTTAAAGGGCATTTCAACGCTTGTTATGTATTTGGAGGAATGATTAGGCTTAAATAGAATATTTGAATAGCACACTTTTGGTCTTTAAAATTTCTTTTGAATGTTTCTTTTGTTTGGCGGCATCTGACACATAGGTAGTTCGCCTTCCTAGTGATCTGAGCGTCTCGGGTTCTAATCCCGAATTGGGCATGGTTGTTCTTCTGTATACTACCTGTGAAATGTGTGAACGTGCCCCTCAGTAAAAAGGAAGGGCCGGGATGGCCTGGTTGGTAGAGAGTTGGACTCGCACTCCTTAGGTCACGAGTTTGAAACTCACCGGCCAAAAGATTCACTGAGTGTATGGCGACTGATGCTCGTTAAATTTGTTCGTGTTCGACAGTCCTCCATATCGAGAGTCATATCACTGGAGGATACTGGGTCAGAAGTAGTCTTTCTCTGTTCCAGGTCTAAATTACGATCTGAGATGAGTTGCGTTGCAATATTAAAAAAGACCTATTTTGTTTTAGGATATAACATTCATGTTACATGTCCATATATTGTAATATTAAACAAGAATTATTTTATCTAGGGATATAACATTCACATAACGTGTGCATGAGCTGCAATATTAAATTAGAATTATTTTGAAGGGCCGAGATAGTCTGGTTGGTAGAACATTGGACTCGTACTCCTTACGTTACGGGCTCTAAGCTCACATGCCAAAAGATTGCCCGAGTGTATGGCGACTGGCGCTCGTTAAATCTGTTCATGTTCCTCCATATCGAGAGTAATATCACTGGGGGGTACTGGGTCAGAGGTAGTCGTTCTCTCTTCCAGGTCTAAATTGCGATTTGAGATGTATGAATGAATTTACATCATTGTAGTCCGCTCCCTAAAAAGGGTTGTGACGTGTGTGTAGCTAAGTCGTACTCTTGGCCCTAGATGGCGCTACTTGTAAAACAAAGAGATGCATTTCTTATGTTTAAAATTTGCCAATCTCATCAGCGGAAGCTTGTCCACGGCAAGTGCCATTATTTACAACAACAGTAAAAAGGGGTTGTGCAATCGAATGTGATGAGGGTGTAGTTAAGTCGTACTCCTAGCCCTAGTTGACGCTACTTCAAAAACCAGAGATGCTCATTCGGCTTAAAATTGCTGATGGCTAGCAGCGCGCTTGTCCATGGCAAGTGGCATTAGTAACAGCAACAAAAACAACATTATCTTGTTTAATATTTTCTAAATAATACTTTCTTTTATATAATATAGGAAATTCCTTTTGAATGTTGCATTTTTTTCTAAGTTCAAAACAATTAACTATTTTTTAATATTATGAAAGATATAGACTCTAAATTATGACAGATCATGAGGAATAGCTTTTTCAAAAGGCATTGAAGATCAGACAATTTGACACAGAAATATAAAATATCAATTATTATGTTAAATATTATTTGTAAATAATTATACAAAAATTTACTTTTTGGATAGAAAATGTCTATTGAGGAAAGTTTATGGTAATTCTAGATTGTTACTTAATTCAATAATAATAATAATAATAAAATGTCTTTTTTATTGTTTTTGTTCAAAACCATTTTAAAAATATTTGAAAATTAAGAAAATAAACTTTTTAATAACGGTTTTGTTAGATAATTTTTTTTTCTAATTTTAATAATTTAAAAAAATAGTAAATGATAAAAAAAAATAAAGTGCATTTTACAAGATTTTTTTTATTTTAATTATTGAATTTACATTTTAGCTCTTTGCGACGATATTAATTATTTTTTGTTTGTACTTTATCGTAACTGTATGCACTTTAAAATAAAATAAAGATGAATTGATTTAGTTAAAATAAATGACACGGTATCAATTCTAAACTAATGTTATGTTTTGTATGTTATATTCTATTGTTGTATGCTGTTAAAAATGCATACTTCATTATCTTTTTTACACATTTAATTGCGTTTCTTGCTCAAATATTACTTACACATATTTTTATCCTTTAAAAAATGAACAAAAATATTTAAGGATATATTTTATAATTAAGGAAAACACTTTTTGAATTATGGATAGAAAATAATAAGTTTGAATAATATAATATAAACTAACCTATTTTTTATTATAAAATAAGTTATTTATTTTATATCCGTATAAATAAATTGTAATTTGATAGAGGAATTCAAGATATTTGGCGATACTGAGTTTAGTACGTTTATGTCAATTTCTTAAAACAAATGAATAAATATTATTAAATTATTAACAGCAATATGAATTATATTAAGTATATTCTATGTTTAAGTAAACTTAAACAATTAATTAATTTTTTACTTAATTTATTCTTAACTTTTAAGTTACTATCTAAAATATGAATCATTTTTTTTAAAAAAAGTAAAAGTGTTTCGTGTATTTGTTGTTAATTTATTTTTAAAGTGGGTTTTAAAAACTGTAAGAGTAAGCATTTAGTAGGATAAAATTATTCAATATTTTATTAAACGATTTTATCTTTATATGATTCTAATTTATGAAACACTGATTTATTGAAAAAAATATTTTAAGGAATATTTCATAGAAAAAGAAAGGTTTATCTATTGAAGCTTAATGAGTAAAATCTCAACAAATAGCTTATTTTCTTAGAAAAATCCGATACACTTTTAAATTTAAAATTAAACGCTTCCTCTAGTACATTATTCCTCAATTAATTTCAGTCAAAATATGCCAGTTTTCACGAAAAATAAAAATTATAACTTTTTACCAATTTTTTTTCTTCTTTTTTGGCTATTGAAAGAAGTGATCTTTACGGACCAAAACAGAAAAGCCAACTTAATGGGATATTTTGAATATTATTTAATAGTTTCCTCTCTAAAATTTTTTTTGTTCAAAGTCTAATCGTGTCTCATTTTACACTTTTGAAACAAAGTAAAGTAACCTTAAAACTTTGGAGAAACTTTGCTTAGAAATTTGAGTGAGATAAAATAAGAAATTAACTTACTTTCAGCGTTTTCGTTAGAAACTACACGGCTTGCCTTGCTAAAAAAATTGTGTTTCACAAACGTTTAAATTTCTTCATATTAACATTAATCTCTTTCTTTGAAAAACCCTTCAATAAGGCAGTCATTTTCAAACGATTATGTAAGAAATTATGCAAGGAAACGCAAGAGTTTGTAGGGAGGAAAAAAATAAATAAATAAAAATGAAAAACCCCTCACCGATTCTCTAAACACCAAGCTTGTTCGAAAGTACTTTTCAGGACAAAACGGAAAACCAGTAACACCCCGTCATTAGAGTAATTTTCCCTAATTTATCGCTTTTTTCCCTGAGTTGTAGGGATAAATTTTATTCAAGAGGGGGAAAAAAACGGCAATATATTAAAAGCAAGGGTTTGAAAAAAAAATAACTAAAAAGAACTAATGAAGAACATTTAAAAATACTGCTGTGCTTCCCAATTGCGGTCTGCCTCTTTTGCCCCATTTTTCCCACAACATGATAAAAGGTTAATAGTTTTTAAGGGGGCCCCAATATCGTTTAGCGCGGTATTAAATATTCATTTCCTTCGCCTATCAATTTTGAATTACTTTTAATACTCCTAGGAATTCATGGTGGGGAAAAAAATAAAACAAGGAATGTACCTAAATGACACCCTTAAAACTGGGTGGGTGAAAATCATTGGCGGAGGGGGTGGGTGGGGGTGGAGAGGACGTCAGTGGTTGAAGTGCTGCTGGCATCATCACGTGATGGCGCCAGATGATAGCACAACCCCCGATAACGTTTGCAGTTAAGAGTGGCAACTAAAATTGTTGCCGCGATTACACCGGCAAGCAAGGGGCTTTGGCGAGTAAAAACACTCAAAACTCCGAAAAGTTAGCCACTGATTACGCTACTGGTGGGGTAATTAAGAACATTTACCCATTGACATGAACCCACCGTGCCTTTTGTTTTGGGAGTTAATATTACGAGGGCGCAGTTAACTGCGAGGCAGTGTTGCGAACGGCAGTTTTTTAAACGACGTTTTCAGTGCGTTTTGTTTTAAAAACTGCTTTTTTTTAAAAACCTTTTCCAGCGTACGGAAGGCCTTCACTTACGCGAGGGAAACGGCCATAAAATAAACTGCCGTGGGTCATTAATTTTTTGTTTGTTTTATTGATATCACAATATTAATTTCTTATTATCGATGTATATTAATTTTATAGCGGCAGCGTTTTAATTGGCTTGTAGATAACTTAATGATTGGATGGTTTCTTCTAAGGGAGGGGAGGTTAGAGTGGTTGTGGACACTTTTGGGTGCAAATAATTTTGCAGAAAAGAAGAGATGTACTTACTTTCGGGACGCAAATGGAATACACCCCTGACTTTTAATCATCCGCTCTGATTTGCTACTACCAATGATTCATTTGGTAAAAATAAAAACATCTATACACATCACCCCAAAACTGGAGTCTTATCTATCGAAACGTTATAAATTTCAGTAGTCGACGGTCTTCAAAAGACCCATTTTAGTTGAAAATTTAAGTTAAACTCTTATCTTTTGCAGGATATATATTTAAAAATCTTTTTAATCTTAATGTGAAATAGTAATTCTCGTTAAATCTAATTAATTTTAAAGAAATATTTTTGTTTTTGTGATTATGCCTATGAGTCTGCTTGAATTCAAATAAACAATTAATTATGTTATGAAAACAATAATTAAAAAAAATTAAATATAAGATCACAAATTCCAAGTTATCATGTGAGATTATTATTTTTAAGTCCATATTTGTCGTAATTAATTTAAGCCATTAAGTGATGTTAACCAGTTTAAAAAAGCAATGTTGCTAAAAGTAGATAAACCTTTTAAAAACGCATCTGCTTTCAGAGAAGCATACGTAATAATATTGCAATATAGGTAAAATCAGGTAAAAGAAATATTTATGATTAAATGATGTTGATGAATGTTGCCATTTAAGCTCATTGCCTACGTGATTTCAAGCTTCAATTATTTGTTGTCTTCAATTATTCAAAAACGCCTCACGAAAACCATATCATGTTCTGAGCTGTAAAAAAAATCAAATGTTATCGCAAATTAAACATATAAAAATATAATTTTAATCACGTGTCCGTAAGAAATGAAATAAATGTGAAATAACAATAAAAATGAAATCTACTATAGTAAATTTTAAGCTATCATGTGAGAATATTATTATTTTTAAGTCATTATTTGTAGTAATTAATTTAAGTCTTTAAGTGGTGTAAACCAATTTGAAAAATCAATGCTGGTAAAAGCAGGTAAACTTTTAAAAACGAATCTGCTGTCAAAGAAGCATATGTAAAAATAATGCAATATTGGTAAAATCAGGTAAAAGAAATAAATGTGATTATATGATGCTGATGAATAGGGCCATATATGCTTTATTCATTGCCTACACGATTTTGAGCTTCAATTATTCGTTGCGTTCAATTATTCAAAAATCGTTTACGAAAACAACAACATTTTCTTACATGATAAAAACATCCCCCCTACAACCTTAATAAAATTTGGGAAACGAAATGGCGGTATTCAATCGGTGGATCATGTTTGTTTTAATCTAAAACTCAAAAAATAGCACACATTCAAGTTGCAGGTAATTTTTAT
Source organism: Argiope argentata (assembly GCA_026289955.1). Lineage (NCBI taxonomy): Eukaryota > Metazoa > Arthropoda > Arachnida > Araneae > Araneidae > Argiope > Argiope argentata. The sequence continues at coordinate 2,389,936 of JAOUZG010052315.1, read as the reverse complement.
TTTCAATTTAAAAGAATCTTTCAGAGCAAGAAATAAGACGGTCTATTTTTCGATATATCTAATACTAGCAGGTTAGAAATGAATTTGATAAGACAATTTGAATTAAAACAATTATTTTTAAGTCCGTACAGATTCTGTCTGTCAATTTGAATTTATATAAAAAGATAATAAAATCGATAAAAATAAGGAATTCGAATTAGTAAAATCACAAATAAATTTTTTAGATAACATTAGTTAAACGAATCATATATACACCAAAATATGTTTATTGAATCATATTTCTTTCAACCTGAATGCCCGAAAATAGAAAAAAAAATCCCACTATAAATCATTCTTAAAAACATTTTTTTTTTTAAAAATAATCTTATCTAGCTTTTAAATACATATTTATTATCTGATGTTTTTTCATGGATTAAAATTATTTTATGAGCAATATTTTTAATTTAGGGACTACTTTTTAATGAAACATTACAGTACACAAGCTCATTTTCCAAGATAGACATATTAAAATAAAAGATAAATTGAAAAAAGTATTGGAATAGTAGTTCAAAGTTTTAACGTTACCCAACAAAAACAGTATTCCCAATTTCTTTTATTCAAAATCATAGTTAATGAAAAACGAATAAAAAGCTGTTGAAAAATGAAAACTGCGCCACTGAAAAAATTAAATTTTTAATTTTTTATTTTTTAGTGGTGTAAATTTTGTTTGAAATAGTTTCCTTCGAAGTTTGAGAAAAAAAAAGGGCAGAATATTGGTCAATTTCTCATCTCCTAAAGCTGCAGCTGTCATATGAAATTTGTTTTGCTGGCCAGGAATTTAATCTTTTTTGCCTGTGTTTGAAGAATTTATGCATCCCTGTTTTAGGACATTATACTATGTTGAAAAATAATAATAAAGATATTTATTTAGGAATATTTGAGCTGTATGGAAAAATTTCTATATAAATATCAGATGGAAACTTCACATAGATATATTTATTTATAATTTATGCCATAAAACTCTGCAAAAGGTGATCATAAAATCTCAACATTACGAATTAATTAAATTGTTAATAAAATAAGATGCTCTCTCAATTCTCTAAAATTAAGATGTTTTCTGAACACTTATCATCTATCACAATATTCTGAAGAACTGGAGCATATCAGGACTCGTGCACTTATATGCTTGTGTACTTATTAAACGTTATGCTTAGTAATTTTCCATTATCATACTCCTGGAATTATGAAAGGTTTCTTAAATATCATGTTCATCTTTTTAGTATATGCCTTGATTTAAATGTCTCCCTTCCTTAGAATTAAGATGTTTTTGAGCTCTTATCTTCTATCAGAATACTCTACAGAACTGAAATATCTCGAGATTTGTGTACTTATACAATGTAGGGTTATGCTTAGTTATTTTCGATAATCATCCTTCTTGAATGGTGATAGGTTTCTTAAATATTGCATTTAACTTCTATTGAGAACGTAGATATTTAAATAATTGTATATACTCAATAGAAAATAATATGATATTTAAGAAAAATCTTATCTTTCCAGAAACATGTTATTCGAAAATAATTAAGCATAATACTGCATTTAATAAGTACACAAATATATAAGTGCAAGAATTCTGAGATCGCTTAGTTCTTCAGAGTATTCCGATAGAAGATAAAAGCTCAAAAAACGACTTAATTTTAAATAAGGGAGACATTTAAATCCTGTTATATATTAAATAGAAAATAAATATGATAATTTGGAAACCTCACACCATCCCAGAAGCATGATAATCAAAAATAATTAAGCATAACATTGCATTTAATAAGTGCACGAATCCCGAGATGCTTCAGTTCTGCAGAGTATTCCGATAGAAGATAAGAGCTCAAAAAATGTCTTAATTCTAAAAAAAGTAGACATTTAAATCGCGATATATATTCAGATAGAAGATAAATATGACATTTAAGAAGCCTCTCATGATTCCAAAAGCATGATAATTGAATATTAAGTATAACATTGCTTTTGATAAGTGAATAAATGCTGAGATATTTCAGTTCTGTAGAGTATCCCGTGCTATTCTACCCGAATTTATGTAACTATAGAATTTCATTTATGTATCTATCTGAATCTATAGAATACAGTTTTAGGTTAAACAACATTTCATCATCTTACTCCAAGGAATAATGAGATTTTTACATTAGTGTAGGTAAGATCGAATGTCTTCAGTGGCAAATCGCGACTTGAATCTGAAGAAATCGTTACAAAAAACCCATAAATTTCTTATCTTTCAATTTTTTATGTGAGTTTCTCACCTTTAAGTCTCAAAGATTTGCGGTATTTTTCCTCAAAACCTTTCAGGCTAAATAAAAACCATGAAATATTTTTTTACGCATTTACATTCCTAGTGAGAAAAGATAACATTATGTAAGAAAGATTGCTAAAAAGTAGAAGTATACAAAAGGAAGTGTATGCAAATTAAATTTTTACGAGCTTGCCCCCCGACGGAAGAGTTAATTTGTTTTTAATTTTTGATTTTTGTCAGCAG
>JAOUZG010052315.1:2373384-2387018 GCA_026289955.1 Argiope argentata | reverse complement strand
TTTTTTAAAGAACAGGCTAACTTTTTTCTTCTCTAACATATTTTAGCTGAAATATATGCAATAATTTGGAAACCAAACCACTCTAGATAAAATCAATTTGACCAGAATATGCAAATGCTCGAACACTTTCACCATTCGAAGACAAAAGAAACCCGACTGCAAAATCCTTTCTTCCCATCCACGCCGGCAAACGCACTACATATACTGCCACTTCGAGCTGACGCATGCGCAGAGACCAGTCGTTAAACATTCTATCTCTCAGCCATCTTAGATGGACTGTTAAGATAACTTTGTGAAGTATCACGAGAAAGGTTCTGCCCAACCTTTTTAACAAGAGACGCCTCTCCAGTTCAAACTTTTTCTTATTTCCCAAACAAAAGATAAACTCCCTCTGTTTGCCTTTCATTAAAGATAAACCTTGCACGCTTCGTGAAGGTGTTTATGTTCAACTGTCATCAACCATTCAGGTAGGGAAATAAAAAGATATTGCCTTTGTTGAACTTTCTCTACCTTTTTGGTCAGATATTCATCGCACATTTCAACGCCCAGACCCTGATGAATATCTCGCGTTATATCTGCAATCAGTTTTGAAAAATGACTAGTAGTTAGAGATATCAGTGAAATCTACGCCGTGGTCCCATCATGGTAGATAGCGATCTCTAAAATAGTTTTGTTCTCTGTTCTTTTTTTGTGTGTTCTCCGAAGATCGCCGTTACAGAAGGCATGCTGTGCTGACAAGATCTGTAATTCAGATTGATCTTTCTGCTAGACAAATGATTCTGGAAGTCTGTGTTCATGCGAAAGATTCCATTTAATTTATTTTCTGCTAGGGTTTTCTAAATTATTCCAGATGTGATTGTTCTGGGTTTGGAATATGCGTTCGTTTTAAGAAGCGGATATGCTGTGGAATTTTAGTTTTTTTGTCATTTTTTTTCATAGAAACCTTTCGAAAATGATAAAACCTTGTTTTTCTCTGAAAAATATAATAAATCCTGCATTTATATATAATTTGGATAGATTTTAACCCAGCAAAGCATTATCTGCTTCTAATGCTTAGGTTTTAAAATATTTTTGAAATATGATATGAATATAAAAGTGATATGCCGGTTTTCTGGCACAGAGGTAGCGCTTCTTCCTCGTGTTCTGGGAGTCCCGGTTAGAGCATGGTTGTTCTTCTGTGTGCTATATGTGAGATATATGAATGTGCCCCCCCCTGTAAAAAGGGGCTGTACAAGTAAATATGCTGTGTGTAAATCTAAGGCGTACTCTTGGCCCTAGATGGCGCTACTTCTAAAACAAGAGAGGGTTCTTTCGGCTTAAATCTCCTGCTGTATCAGCAGGGGGCTTGTCCATGGCAAGTGCCATAAGAAACAACAACAATAAGACATAAAACTGATATGAATTTTTAAAAGTCTTACGTCATTTTCGACTTCCATTATTTAAAATTGTGAAACGATTTTTAAAAAATCTTGTATTTAGACCTCTTTTATATTCCATTGCAAAAAGTTGTGAAGTGATAAGAAAATAATCATTATATATTTTTCGCTTTACATTGCTTTAAAATTATAAAATAATAATAAAAAGAAACTATTCTTAAAATAACTTTTCGAGCTTTCTTTAAACATTTTTTTATAATCTTGATTTTATTTTAAAAAATTACCAAGTATTCGCAGTCATAAATTTTAATTGCAGGATATAACTAATAAGTTGTTTTTCTATTAGATAAAATAAATAATTATCTGTAATTTTAATTTCAAAAATTATATTATACGTTTGATTAACATAGGAAAATAAATCCTTAATAACTAAATGATATTTATCTTCTTATTTAACTAATATGGGCCAAAATTGATAAATTCACACAAATAACAAAATAATTTAAAAATAAAAAAAATGTAAAAAAAAATATTATTCATTTTTCCATTACTAATTTCCTAATTTAAATTACGATAACTAGTTTCACCTGTACATTTTATTAAATACGTAAATACATATCATTTACCCTCGAATTTTTTGAAATGCATTTCAAAAGAAATCATTCCCATCATAATTCTTCTCCCTGTATTACGATCTAAGCAAAGAAATATCAGGGAAATTTAGTTAATTACTAGTTACTTAATAATAATAATGGAAGTATCAATCAAAAATTGATCGTATATTTTATATTTAACATTCCAATAGGAGATTTATTTTATCGGCAATTCTCAACACGTTTCGCTCTGAAAAGTTGTATTTAAATTCAGCGTTTTTTAAGCGACAGTTGAAAATAAACAATAAAACATATTTTCTACATATTTGATGAAGATGAGATGGATTTTTTGAAGTATGCTATCATACTTATTTATTATTATACTTATAAAGTATATTATTATATTTAAATATATATTATTATATTTAAAAATTATATCATTATAAAGTAACGAGAAAAAAACTCGGAAAATCTGTCTTAGCTCATAAGTTATGAAAAGCTAAATTTTTTTTCGTCAAAAATTCGAAAATTTGAACCTTTGATAATTTTTATATAACAGGTCCGACCAAAAAAAATTATACACACTTTGAAACATTACAGAATCCTTAACTTTTCAGAATCCTTAACTGATCAATCCTTAACTGCCGTCCACCATTTTGTTGGTTCCGTTGGCGCCTACGGTTTATCGCCAAATTAGAATCTGCCGCCAATTAGTTACTAAATCGTTGGCGACCATTAACGTCGACGGTCTAAAACATAAGTAAGTAAGTTATTTGCTTCAAATATTTATATCAGAACAAATAGAATTTCTATTATTCCTAATTAAAGTAATATTAAATTAACCTTTGCAATTTGAAAAGTTGGCGGTAATTATTTCTTTTACCTTAGAATAAACAAGTTGCAAAAATTAGTGGAAATTAATCATAGTTTAAAACAAGACGCAATTGGTCGTAGTCGTAGTTTAAATCAAGACGTGAAATATATACATATATTGACATGCATACAAAGTCACAGCGACTTTTATTTATAATATGACTAGTCGATATACCCCACTTTGCTCGGAATTGTTCATATGAAATATTTTGACAATTATCTTCTATTTATTTATTTGAAATAAGGCCACTACAGGGATTGATTCCATTTACGCAGATAATTTGTCAAAGCCAACTAGAGACACAATCTATAAAGCAAATCAAAACACATAAAATGGAAATAACAAGGACTAAAGAATTAGAGTCAACAATCAAAGCATGCACAAGCGCTATGCTAGCAAAGTAGAATGAGTATACATAAATGTCAGAATATGTATAGTTAAAAGTAATGCATAATAGTTAATAAAAAATAATTGTCTGTAAAAAAATGTAACATCAAGTAGATAAAAGCTAAAAACAAGTCATTTTAAAAATGCTTGTAGTCATGTGATGAATAACAAATTCCTCAAACATCCTGTTAAATGTCTAATAAAGTTTATAAAAAATAAACTTTTCATTATAAAATTTAGAATAAATATTTGAAAAAATATTTGGTTCCTCAAAGATTTAACCTAGCGCATCAAAATTTATAGAACTCAAAATATCATTTTAATCGATCGGATAATTGAACCCCCCCTTTTTTTAATGGTTTTGTATAAAAAATTTGATTGAATGAAAAAGTGAAATAAATTAAATAACTTAAAAGTTTTGTGTAAAATATTATAATATTTAAAATTCCTTTATTGTCTGAAATCTTTTGTATATAATAATATACAATCTTTATCAATTAAATTTAATATTAATTATTAACGAATTTATTGTTAAATTTTTTATAATATACAAAATTATTTTAATGTCTTTTTATTATTTTTAATGACCTAATTAACATAAGAATTTCAATAAAACTATGCGTTTTTAAAGAACCACGATAGTTAACATTCATCATAAATTACCAATACTAATAACATTGCAAACTTTGTTAACAAACGCTGACATATGAAAAGAAAATTATCTTCGTTTGAGCAATTGATTAAAATTTAGTTACGAAAAGGGACTAGTAACTGTTTTGAGATAAAAAAAAGTTTTGAGGTCTAGTCAAAACGAAGTATTGAAACAAAAGAAATTGAAAAGAATATATATATATATATGTATATATAGTGATAACTCAAAGTGTAAATGAGACAAAAATTTTGTTAATCTCTAATTAATTGAATACTTGATTAATTTTTGTATTTTTATAGTAATATTGATAATAAAGTTTTGAGATAAAAAAAATTTGAAAAAGTAATTAATGTGGGACAAACAGTAATTTGAGATAAATTTGTGTGTGTGTGTGTTTTGTCAAATTAAGTATTGAAACAAAAGAAATTTGAAAAAAAAAAGTGGTAGTTCAAAGTATAAAGGAGACAAAAATTTTGTTAATCTCTAATTAATTGAATATTTAATTAATTTTTGTAGTTTTATAGTAATATTGATAATAAACTTTTTAGATAAAAAAGTTTGTAAAAGTAATTAAAGTAATGTGAGAAAAAAGGAATTTTAGATTTAAAAAAGTTTTGTGATTAGTCAGAATAAGTATTGAAACAAAAGAAATCGGAAAGTATAAAAAATAGCGGTAGCTCAAAGTACAAATGAGACAAAAATTTTATTAATCTCTAATTAATTGAATATTTGATTAATTTTTGTATTTTTTATAGTAATATTGATAAAAAAGTTTTGAAATAAAAAAGTTTGCAAAAGTAATTAAGGTAATGTGAGATAAAAAGTAATTTGAGATAAAAGAAAAGTTTGTGATTTAATCAAATTAAATATTGAAAAAATTGGAAAAAAGTGGTATCTCAAAGTATAAAGGAGATAAGGATTTTGTTAATCTCTAATTAATTGAATATTTGATTAATTTTTGTATTTTTATAGTTATATTGATAATAAAATTTTGTGATAAAAAAGTTAGTAAAAGTAATTTGAGATAAAAAAAAGTTTTGAGATATAGTCAAATTAAGTATTGAATCAAAAGAAATTGCAAAAAAGTGGTAGCTCAAAGTATAAAGGAGATATTTTTTTATTAATCTCTAATTATTTGAATATTTGATTAATTTTTGTATTTTTATAGTAACATTAATAATAAAGTTTTAAGATAAAAAAGTTTGTAAAAGCAATATGAGATTTAAAATTTTTGAGATATAGTCAAATTAAGAATTGAAACAAAAGAAATTGGACAAAAAAGTGGTAGGTCAAAGTATAAAGGAGATAAGGATTTTGTTAATCTATAATTAATTGAATATTTGATTAATTTTTGTATTTTTATACTAATATTTCTCATATCTGATTTTTTAAGTTTTCAAACTTTGATTGGATTCTATCCAGTTGTATCGGAAGAAATATGAAACAAATATGGATTGCAAACTTATATATATTTACATATATAACTTCAAAGAAAATTTTTTTATATTAAGATAAGACGAATTACACACAGGAATTTTTCAATAATGATCAAAATAAAGCGTAGATATGTAAAAAAAATTAAGTTTTTTAGTATCATCAAAAGACATTTGATCTTTTGATCCTTATCATACATACAAGTTTTACCTATCTAAAAAAATTCCGAAACTTAATTGTAGTTCTTAGAAGATAATAATAAGTACTTATTATCCCAGTCTTATTAGCCGAATGAGGGAGTCGGCTCCTTCCCCCGCCCACCCCTCGATTGTTACTTTGCCTCATAATATTTTTGTGTACACTCCCATCTCGATAGAAGCCTATCTCCGCTCGCAGCGTCTTCGGGAGAAAGACAACTGCGAATCATTCCCTTTCAGAACTTGAGGAGAGAGAGAGAAAAGAGAGAGAGCGAGCGAGAGGGAGAGAGTGCGAAGAAAAGAGCAAGTTGCCGCCTTTTGATAAGTCTCTTATCAGGGGAGCAAATCCGCGCTCTATGAAGAAATCACGCAACGCAAACTCTTCCTTCCAAATGCGCGTGTGCGAACGCCCGATAGCCCCTTATCGGCAAGCAGAGATAGAATGCTTATTGTTATCGCTCATACAGCAAACTGGACCTCCTCCTCCTCCTCCTCTGCATCTTCCCCCTTTCATCCTCATCCGTCTCCTCCTCCTCCTCCTCCGCTCAGCATCTCTCACTTCTCCTTTTCTAAACATCCCCCAGTCCTTCGGTGTGGATGCTAAGAGAAGATATGATAACCGTCCCTTTCTAAATGGAAAGTGAGAGGAGAGAGACTAGAGAGAAGGGCACATCGAAAACTTTATCACATAAACACAGCGAGCTTGCCGACTCCTCCCCCCTGCCCAAACCGAAAGGGAGAGGGGGGGCTTGTTCAGTGTGCGCGGCGTCCTAAGCCTTATATTCTAGGGCTTCCTTTTCTTTGCTGGGGCCTTATCTTTTGCGAACATATACTGCACTACTACTAACCGTGAGCCCTTTTCAAGTTGTGCTGCTGCTACTGTTAGTATGTGTATGGTGATGCTTGCTGCTTCTGTTGCTGTTGCTCTTTCGTAGAATGTGGGGGGGGGGGGGGCTGCATTAACTTCGTAGGGGGGATGAAGAATATTTCTTGGACAATTGCTCGCTTTCAACGGTATATACACACACAAATACATTTTTGACGCTTCCCAATATGGGAGAAGATACACACACTTGTATATCTTTTCGTCAATACGGGATGTTTTGTTTCCACCGCACTGGCAGTGTTGTTTTTGGGAGGGGATAAAGAAATGTGGGGGGTGGAGGGGGTGGGGTGTTTCGTCTTCGATAAATATTTACCGGAAGTGATTAAGGGGTGAGATTATTTTTGTGGTGATGACTCGTTAGATGAACGGGTTGCCGGCATTAAACTCATAATTGAAGTTGGATTTGCAGTAGAGTAATTGCTGATGATTAAGGTGGTCATTTGGTGTCTTTTTAAAGCTTGGTGATTTGCCTTAGATATCAGTTGAAAATTATTTGGGAGAATGAAAAAAAATAATATTTTAATTAAACTTCTTTGATAACACTAACCTTAAAGATTAATAAAAATATTAAAAGACTTATTTCAAACTAAATAATAATCTGGTATCTTTATTTTTCATATTAATTTATTCAATTCTATGATTTTAAGTTGTTTGCATTTTCTTATTTTATAATTGGTTTTCTTAATTTGTTGGAATGGAATATTAAGGATTGTGATTTCTTCAGAAGTGAGGAAATTTTACATAATCCTTGATGAAAATGTGGATAATGTTTAGAATTTTTTTATTTGTTTCCTTTAATTTATTTCTATATTTTTAATAAAAATCACTCGCAATTTCGTTCAAAAAATTTTAATTATTAAAAAAGGAATTAGACAATTTTTATTTTATAATAGAATATTGATATCAATTATTATTAATGTTTAAGAATTTGTTAATAAATAAGTTTCAATTCTTTTATAATAATAAATTTAAACAAATTTCTTAAAGAAGTTTTTCGAAAATTCAAATATTATTAATTAATTACTTCGTTAATATCCATCGCGTTATTCTGTATTATTAGAACTAAAAAAATCTTTCCTAATTTCTTAGAATAATTATTTAATTTTGTAACTAAACAATTATTCATTATCTATTTTTGTTTTACACCATAACGTGTTTCAAATAGTAAGACTTTTAATAATAATATCAAGAATTAAATGTTAGGGAAAAACATGAATATAATTAAATAAAGAATTTCACCAATACCAAATATTCCTGATGTATTTCATTGTTTTATGGAATGCAGCGTTCATGATGTAATGGTGTAAAATTTATTACATTGGGAATTGACGTGTTTCTTAAAAAGTGTGATTTGATAAATCAATATATCCTTTTGCTTTAAGTTTTTAAGATTACGGTAAGTTTATGCCTATTTTGTATAGAAAAGAATAAAATGAGAAAATTATTTAATTAATTTATATACAAAACAAAAATCTTATTGTATATCAATATATCAATTATATAAGTTTAAAAATTGAAAAGAATATAAATTTTTAAGTATAAAATAATTTATTCTATTGCATATGGAAGACATAATGCTCAACTTTTAAAGCATTATGTTTCTCATAGTAAAATCCAATATTTTCTCTTTTTTTTCGTATTAAACTTAAGCTTTGGACTTGATTTCGATTTTTAATACCTAAAATTTATTCTTACAGGTAATTTTTCAAATAAAACAATCATTAAATTGCAATTGATAAAACATTATAATGTTTTATCCTAAAAACAGGGAATATTCAAAATATCTCTTAACTTTAGGATAGAAATATTTCTGAGTTTTTGAGAGCTTTGATATTTGCATTTGAAAGTTTCATAAAGTTTCGAATATCGCATTTCTTTTAACTCCTTTATTTTTTTACACCATGAATTAATACCTCGTTTTCGTCGAACTGTTTTTGAAATTTCTCCGCTTATAAATCTCAAACTATAAATTTCACCCAAAATTATTACAAATATAACACTGTTTCTACACAGTTCTATTTCTAAAGCGATCTCTTTTCTTTAAGAACGAAACATCCACTTTTTGTTTCAGATCATTTGCAGAGCATTCTAAATTACACTCTCTACTTCCTTCCAACACGAAGCGCTTTGCAAAATGAACAATCACCCCAATGGAACACTTATCTGAAAGATTCGAAAATGGCAATTTTTTTTCTCACAGAAAAAAAATCCCATCCTACGAAAGAATCTCAACTCAGTGTCAAATTCCGAACAAAAAAAATAGGAGAGAGTTTCACAATTAAACAAATAACCTCTCTTAAAAGGCTTTATCGAACCAACCCATTGACACAAATCATCTTTTCCACCCTCTTCACAATCCTAGAAATGCTATCAGAGGCTGATATTTATTCATTTATTATCAACTGAAATGAAGAAGGTATAAAAACGTCACAGTTACGCCCGACATCATAAATATACGAGGTTACTTGATCAGTAGTTTGTGCCGAAAGAACTTATAAGAAAACATATCGGTGGAAACTAAGGGGTGGATGGGAAGAGAAGGGGGGGCTGGTGTAGTTGTGAATAGATGGGTAAAGATTCGATCCTCCCCCTCCCTTTTCCAGGGAAAATAGTGATAATAAAAAAGACAGAAAAATATTCAGACCTCCGGTGTGTTAAAATGAGATAACACTTAAAAGGAATTTATCCACATGTATGCCTGTATATATATTTTCACTGCAACGTTTCTTCCAGATCCCTATCTTTCTGGGAGCGAGGGAATTTTAGGGAAAGTGTGGGATAAGTAAGGGATATTGACGGGTTTCATTTGTCCGCTCTAATCGTCTGATTACACTGAAGATGTGTATTTGCGCAACTTCGGATTTTTGCATTATTCCAATACATTCTGTTATGATGCTGAATAAAAATGTTTCTTGCAATCATAACTGATTTCAATGTTTATTTTTTGGTTGGATTTTTTTCTTTTATAAAAAAAATGTTATTTATTTCCCCTTACGGGAAATTATTCTTTTTTTTTGCATGATTTTCATATTAAGTAACAAACCATAATGCAATATATATAATCTATCTATATTAATAAAAATGCAACTCGAAATGCGTTGCTAAGCGCAAAACTAGAGAACGGCTCGACCGATTCGGCTAATTTTTATTTTAATATTTTCGTTAAGACACGAGGATGGTTCTTATGGAGAGAAAAAATGAAAAAACTGCGAGGAAAATAGTTAAAACGACACTTTTCATACTTTCCCACCAAAAATCTTCATTTCCTTCCCCCACACCGAGTAAGATAGCAGGAAGTAATAAATTATCATTTGTTTAAAAAGAAGTCAGTTGGTTTTCATTTATAGATAACGGGATGTTTAAAAAAGAACGAAAATAGTTGCTTTTATTATTATTCTGTAAGAATATTTAATCTATGCCTGCTCAAAATAAAATTTGGGCAGGGAAGAAAAAAAAAGATTAACAAAGTGAAAATAGGGTTTGTAGAAATAAAATTAGTGAAGAAAAAAAAGGATAGAAAAGAAAAGAAGGATGTGTGTGTTTCAATATTATTTCGTCTGTGCGCGGCATTTTCCAAGCTATTTTTAAACTTTCGCATCTCTTGAAAACCAAATGTGTCTTTATTTGTTAGTGTGTTTACATTTATCAAAATTTGAATCTCATTATTCTATAAAAACGTAGAATTTTAAACCTTTTCCTCCAACATTTAAGTAAAATATCAATTCGGGGACAATCATTGTTCGGATAGAAAGAGAAAGACGAGTAGTACAATGAACAGAACATCTGAAGAAAATACTATAAATAATACTATAAATGAATTATATGATTATCAAAATTTGTTTGGTTTAAATATATTTTGGTGAAAAACCTGTTATGAGACACAGCTACATAAAATATATGAAAATTTTAGCGAGCATTAATACTGGCGAAACGACTGGTCGCCAAAGGCGGTTAGTACATGATAAAAATGTAAAATCATATAGAGTATTAAAATGACGAAACATTTAAAAATAATTAATCGATAAGTATTTATGTTTTTTTTACTGCAATGTTTCTTCCTGATCGATATCTGGAAAAGCAGGAAATTTATTGAACGTCTATTTTAAGAAATGAATAGTAATAGGTTACATTTATTCGCTCAGATTGTTTGATTGTAAATGAGATAATGTTGCACGGTAAAATCTTATTCTGCTTAGTCACTGTTTGTTTCGTATTGTTTGTTTGAATCACTGCATATATATAATAACTATGATCATAAAATCATAATAAACAGCTGACAAATAATCTATCATGTATAAAAATAAAACAGAATTTAAAATTACTTAACTAGTATGATTTAAAAAAGCAAAAAAATGATCTACCATGTATGAAAATAAAATATAATTTAGAATTTTTTTTATTAATATGATTGTATTTATATTTTTCTATGCAAAAATTATCTTCAGATGGATATCTGGCTAGATGGAAAAACTTTGTAGGATAATCAGATTTTAGGTATTTTCAGATAGATTTCTTTTTGTTTTTTGATACCAGATTCTTCGACCCACCACGGAGACATATGGATTTAAACCATAAAACTGAATAATAGAACCGCCGCAACAGCAACATTGGCGAGAATTTTGGTTGAACCTTAAGGGTCATCACCGGTCATATCACAAGCCTTCCCGTCGGAAGTATTTCGAGTCATGGGTGGGAGGACCCCCCTCCCCTATTATTATACCCTCCAGAATAGCGAAATCCAACCACTATGTCTGAATCTTCTCATCCTCAATTCTAAGTGCCCTCCGGGAGCGGGGGGTATTGAATTAAGTAGAGTGATGTAACTTTCTGAGGCTATGTGTCTGCATAGTACCAGTTATATTGTTGTATTATTGAATTAAAATATTAATTATAATTTTTAAAAAAGGATTTTTACCGATGTATCTAAATTTTAATCTTTACATTTTAAATTTCTTTAAATTTAGTTTTCTTTAGAGTTAATTTCAATTCAATTAAGCTATAGTAATATTGTTCAATAAAATCAAGCGTTTAGTCTCTGTAAAGTGATTACATGAATGACAAACTCTCTTCAACAAAAATTACTTTTTAGAACTTCCTTCTTAAAATTGATGGCGAGTGTCTTATATTATTATGATAATAATCAAAATAAATTTGAAGAACTTTTATTGAAAATAAATTTATGGCATTGAAAAATTCCGCAGATAACATTTAAATAAAAAAATTTTCATTTCAAATCATTAATGATATATTTTTAAAAACAATATTTAGCAGATAACACTTTTATCCTATTAATAAATTTATCTTTGAAGCAATGGTTTTAATCTAATTGTATAAACAGTACAATAACATGCATATAAAGTAGATAGCATTAATATTAATTTTATTTTTTACAAGAAAACCCTTGTCGAAACTATTTTTCATTAGAATTTCTAGTATCATTTCAGCAAATATTTAAAATTAATTTCTAGATATGTAACAAGATTTCATGCAATAATACGTATTTACCATTCAAACTATAAAAAACACAATACACACATATATATGTATATAATTTCATACAATGATACGTATTTTCTAAAATTTCAAAACAAATCATAGATTCAATGTAATGATATATGTCATCTTATTCTCATTCATATATTTTTTTTTCTATTAATTGAACAAGTCGAACTTTTTATGATGATTTAAAATAGTATCTAAACTTTTTCAATTAATCTCTCATAATTGAATTATAATTCTTAAAAGAGTTGAATGTCACATTATAATAAATAAAATACTCCCAAGATTTTAGATTAAGAAGCGATTTAACCTGATGATGTATATGCAAATTAGGTATCATTTTTGCCTGTTTATTACAGGTTAAATGCAATAATTGTTTTTTATATTGATGTTAATAACATTCATCCATTTCTGAATAGAATATCCTTATTTTTAATTATATTTTTATAAATTCCACATCATATACAGTAATTCTATACATTCTATACAATAATGTAAATACTTTACAAGCTGAATCGTAAATCAAGACAGTATATATATATATATATATATATATATATACACATCACAGTTTATGCCGGCTTTTTGGCACAGAGGTAGCGCGTCTTCCTCGTGTTCTAGGAGTCCCAGGTTTGAATCCCGGTTCAAGCATGTTTGTTCTGTGTACTATCTGTCTCTGAGATGTATGAATATCCTCCCTGAAAAAAGTTATGTACAAGTAAATGTGGTGAGTGGGTAGTTAAGTCGTATTCTTGGAACTTCTTGGCGCCACTTCAAAAACAAGAGACGCTCCTTTCGGCTCAAATCTGCTGATGTATCAGCAGGGGGCTTGTCAATAGGCAAGTGCCGTAAGTAACAACAACAACAACGTTATGATCTATTTATTATAGTATCATTTCTAATTATAGTCATTTAACTGTATCAACTATAATAATACAATAACCCTATACATTAATCAAAATACTTTGAAGATTTCATGTCATATTGTAAATCGAAAGTATTGACATATGCTAATATAGTTTTCATACAGATCTGTTTTTACATGCACAACCTGTTTGCTGTAAGCTATTTTATATAAAACTGTTTTTGGTGATGATTTCTAGCTGCACTCTTAACTTTTACACATTTCTAACTTTATTTATATGTATATTATATATTAACTATGTATTAATTTAAATACTCCTAATATTTTAGATCTAATTCAAGACACAATACGATGAAATAGATACAATCCAAGTAGCATTCATATTGATCTATTCTTTAATAATCTAAATATAATACCAAAAAACTGATTTGAATATTTACTTTCAGTATTAGTTTTGCTTTCTGCAAATTTTGAAGAAAATACCCTTATTTTTAACTCCATGTAACCACTGGTTCATCCCGTCTATACAATAATTAAAATACTTCCAAGTTTTCAGTCTTAATCACATGACTCTACCCAATCAGACTCTACCCATAAGCAGAATCTACCCATGTGCCAGTCGACGACCTGGCACATGGGTAGCTCGTCTTCCCCGTGATCTAGGCGTCCTGGGTTTGAATCACAGTTCTGGCTTGGTAATTCTTTATCTGTTCGATCTGTGATATGAGTAAATGTTCGATCTGTGATTAGTAGATGTTCGATATGTGATATGAGTAGATCCTGAGCATATGTTCGATCTGTGATATGAGTAGATCCTGAGCATTTGTTAGATCTGTGATATGAGTAGATCCTGAGCAGATGTTAGATCTGA
>JAOUZG010052315.1:2362537-2373374 GCA_026289955.1 Argiope argentata | reverse complement strand
GATATGAGTAGATCCTGAGCAGATGTTAGATCTGAGATATGAGTAGAATTTCTAAATGTTCAAAAAAAATCATAAATACAGTACTGTAAAGTACTCTAAAGGTGTTACGCATTCATATTAATCTGTCTCTCTCTCTTTTGTAATCAATTATCGTCCAGGTTGCCTTTAATTATGAATCCTTCCATCATCCCTAATTCCTAGAGATTTAATGTATGTTGCCTATATTATACAGCATACAAAATACTTTCATGATTTCATATCGGATTATAAACCCCATGCATTAATATATACTCAAACCACATTCATAGAAATACTTTTTTAGGAAGTTAAACATTTCCAAAAAAGTTTTTTTAATTATGAGTTCTAGTATCATTTCTAATTTCGAAAGATATTTACCCATATGGTTTATAATAATTTACTATACAGTAATAAAAATATTTTCCAGAATTCCTGTTAATTGTAAGCCTAAGGCATTGACATTCACTTTAATACAAAAAAATACTTAGATACAAACCCAAATATTGCCAAAACTGTTTTTTATGAGCTCTCGTTTCATTCCTGATTCCCAAAAATTTGTGCAATAATATATATTAATTATAGAGAAATCAACCGGCGTCCTGGCAGAGAGGTAGCTTGTCTTCCTCTTGATCTGGGAGTCCCGGATTCTAGCCCTGGTTAGGGTATGGTTGTTCTTCTGTGTTCTATCTCTGAGGTGTATGAATGTGCCCCCTGTAAGAAGAGGTTGAGCAAGGGAATGTGATGAGCGTGCAGCTAAAGTCGTACTATTCTTCTTAGTTGGCGCTATTACAAGCAAGAGACGCTTATTAGGCTTAAACCGCTGATTATCTCAGCGAGCTTGTACAGCGAGCAAGTGCCAGAAGACATTACAACAAAATAATTATGGCCGTCAAATTAAGAACAAGAGACTTTTATTTCGGCTTAAATAGGCTGATGCATCAGAAATTTGTCCATGGCAAGTGTTATTAGTAACAACAACAACAACAACAACAAAATAGAGAAATAAAATAGTTCATATCGAATTATAAATGCAATTCAATAACATATACTCATATTGCATTATTACCATACTTTTTGTACAAGCTGAAAATTACCAAAGTTGCTTTCTGTGGTGATTTCTAGTATCGTGCCTAATTCCTTATAAATATCTAACTATATTTTCTATACTAGTATATCTTAACTATACGTCAGTGAAAATGCTCTTAATATTTCATATCGAATCCTAGATTTAATCCGATGACGTACACGCAACCCTGTTCGCATTCATACCAATGTTCTCCGAACGAAGCCGAAGCCCGGTGAAAAGATACTGCAAAATGAAGAACACCAGTTCGCCGCTGAATCCTGATAGTGAAAACGACGGGCTTATCGTATCGTAATCGCACACTCTCTGCAGAAAAAGCAGGAAATTAATTCGTAGCTAGGAACGTGTCATAATTCTTGGCCACATTTACCCCATCCGATAAGGACCCCAAAAAATACATTTATTACATATCACTAGGTTTTACGTTTGCACTTTTGCCGGCTATCCAAACCAGTACTAAGTAATTTTTTATTTTAATGTCTCTGATGGTAGCTGGTTTTCAGTTGGAGAGCTGATAAAACTGTATTTGTAACTGGTGGAGTTAGATTTATTTGTACGATCACTAGATGCGATAGGGAAAAAAAAGTTCTTTTTTCATTTTTTTCTTTCTATTTTTATTTATTTATTAGAATTCCCGTTCTGCGGTATTTCATTCGAGTTGGATCCGATTTCCAGGAAATTATTAGTTTTCTTGTTGAGGTTATTTTTTTTTCAATTCTTGGCTTTTTTTGCTATTTTTATTTTTGTTTCGATTTTTTTTTGTATTTGGAAAAAGTAATTTTATCTTCAGATTAAGATTGTGAAAAAAAGTAATTTTATCTCCAGATTAAAATTAAGAATAAAGTAATTTTATCTCCAGATTAAAATTTAGAATAAAGTAATTTTATCTCCAGATTAAGATTGTGGAAAAAGTTATTTTTGTCTCCAGATTAAGATTGTGAAAAAAGTAATTTTATCTCCAGATTAAGATTGTGAAAAAAGTAACTTTATCTCCAGATTGAAAAAAAAGTAATTTTATCTCCAGATTGAAAAAAAAGTAATTTTATCTCCAGGTTAAGATTGTGAAAAAAAATAATTTTATTTCCAGATTAAGATTATGAAGAAAGTAATATTATCTCCAGATTAAGATTGTGAAATTAGTAATTTTATCTCCAGATTAAGAGTGTGAAAAAAGTAATTTTATCTCCAGATTATGATTGTGAACAAAGTAATTTTATCTAAAGATTAAGATAGGGAAAAAAGTAACTTTATCTCCAAATTAAGATTGTGAAAAAAGTAATTTTATCTCCAGATCAAGATTGTAAAATAAAGAAATTTTATCTTCATATCAAGATTGTAAAAAAAGTAATTTTATCTCCAGATCAAGATCATGAAAAAAGTAATTTTATCTCCAGATTAACAGATGATGTATTATATTTATTTTATTTCCTTTTTATTATATAAAAAAATACCTCGTTACGGCGAATATTTCGAAATGCATAAACAATACAATCAATAAACAATTAACATTTATTGAATTCAAGGCTAATTATTGCAAATTATATCAAATATGTAAAGTTTGACAAATATGGTGCCAAAAACAATTTTAGTGCCTAGCAAAATATATTATATATAAAGCAAAAACAAGCCTTAAGTTGTTGTTTTTCAATCCAAAAACAGATATAGCCTAAATATTAGTTATCAATTGCAATGTTAGGGTTTTTGTGTGAATAATTATTTTGTATCCAATTGCAAAAAGTTGCATTTCAATGCAAAATGCTGGCTTAGAGGTGGCGCATCATTTTGTGATCTGGGTGATTCGGGTTTGAGTCCCGGTTCGGGCATGGATGTTCTTCTGTGTACTATCTGTGAGGTGTGCTGTGCAAGCGAATGCGATGAGTGTGTAAATAAGTCATACTCTTGTCCCTAATTGACGCTACTTCAAGAACAAGAGACGCTCATTTGGCTTAAAATCACTGACGGCCGTCAGCACTCTTGTCCGTGGCAAGTGTCATTAGTAACAACAACGGTTACACACTACAAGATAGGATTTATTATTTTTTAAAACACACTAACATATAAAACATTTAGTTTTTATAATACACATGTATTTTAAATAACAGTTTTAATTGTTTTTTCCACGGAAAAAATTACTTATCCCTCTAACATTTTGAAAATAAGAGACAGCTCTGAAAAATTATATTTCGTTGTTTTCCTTTGATGATGAGGATGTCGTGACCGCTCTTTACATTGGAAAGAGAGGTGCAGTAACGTCTGAGGGTATGGACTAATGAGCACATGATGGCAGAAGTATGACTTCTAGCTCATATGAGGATGAAGCAGACAACCACACTCTTGCACAACCCCTTTTTGCCGGGGGGGCATTAGCACAACTCACTGATAGAACATAGAAAAACAACCTGGACTTGAACCCGAGACTCACTGAACACGAGGTAGACAAGCTACCTCTGTACCAGGATGCCGGGGATGTTTTCCTTTGTAACTTAATAATGAAAAAAAATTATAATAATAAAAAACGTTTTTTTCAGAAAAACATTCTTTTTAGAAACATTTTTGAGACCGTAACATTATATGTAAACCTATATCCATCATCATATGAATTTAAATTGAAATAATATAGTTATTAATCAGTAAAAAAATTAAAAAATCCTAGGACTTGAAAAAATATTTTTGATATGTTAGATCTTTTATGCATTCTAAAATTATGGGTAGATCCTTACTATTTCGAAATTATGGATATAAAATTTAGTTTTAATTAATTATTTAATTTATTGTTCAGTAATTAAATTTAATCAAAACTTTGGTTTAAAAAAATTATTTGGACCAAAAAATAAACTGATTATATAATGACATATATTATTAAAAAATTTGTTGCATAAAATAAAATAAAATTTGGAAGCTATTCAAAAACCTGATGGCCTGAAAAATTCTATATTTCATATGTTAAATCTTTTATACATTTCGAAATTATTGATATATCCTTAATATTTAGAAATTATGGATGGACCCTTATTATTTAGAAATTATAGATATGGGTTTTAGTTTTATTTAATTCTTAAAGTAAATATTCAGTAATTAAGTTTAATTTAATTTTCATATGTAAAATTTTTGGAGACTGAAAAATGTACTGGATGTATGAACACTTATAATATTATTTAAGAATTATTTTATGATACATTTATTTAATTACATATTGTAATTTTGAAAAACTATAAAGTACAATTCAAATTTCAATTTCACGTTTTAATTAATCAGAGAACGCATTAAATTTCAATTTATAACTATTCATGAAATATTGAAAATTAAATTAATTAAAAACTAAATTGAAATTATTTACAAAAGGCTTAAATAATCTAAAATAATTCATATTTAATAATTTAATTATATCAATGATACAGAAATGACAAGATTATGAAGATAGTGCAAAGATAAAAATTAATGCCAAAACATTTAATCTCATTTTTTTCATTCAATAACATCAAGAAATAATAAGCATTTGTGAATCGCCGTGATGGAAAGAAAAAAAAGCATAAAGAAATAAGAGTATAATAAATTAGGTAAAAAAAATTCAAACTGGCTTATTAAAATACCACCTTTTTTATATACATTTACCCCAATACCTATGAGACACTAAAATGATGAAGACCTTTTTCACTTATCTATTATGCGTTTTCCTATCTAATAAGCTGATTATTTTTTTCCCCACGAAAATATTTTTTCCCTTTTTCTCCCTTATAAAATCATTCTTTCGTGTGCGAATGCATTTTTTTCATCTGTTTCTAGCTTTGGGAATTTAATAAATGAATGAATTTATTATTATCAGATTTTCCTATTTTCTAAATTGGTTGAAAGTTGCTACTGATACTGTCGGAGATGGTAATTCTAATGTTAATATAGGGAGCTAAATTTGCATATTATCGGGTCATTTAATTCCCTAGCTGAAAGAAATATTTTTTTTCAATCGAAAGATATTTTTTTTCTGTCCAAGTTGACTTTTTCATTAAAGTCCAATAAGCTCCACAACGCATCTTTTAATTAAAAATATTGAATCTACTCTGTATTTCAATTTCCTTTATTAACCTCAACTAAAGATTGATATTTTTAAATGTCTGTATCTAACATTTCTAGGTTCCCTTTGGGAATTTCCTCTGTGAGTGTTTTCGGTGCACTTGAAGTCATTTAAATTAGAGTTATTGCGGACTAGGGTTTCAGTATTTAAATAACTTTGAGATTTTACTTAAAATGATGAAATTTACATTTATTAAAAAAAATTCCTGTTTGATAATCGTTTAATTGGAAAAATAATTTATGTTTGCTTAATATGGGAGGGAAGTTGATATGCACATCTCATTAAGAGCTCATCTTCATAATTTCATGTTTCATTTTCATTACTTGCATAAGATTTTGAACATTTTTTTTTATTAAGTTAATAAATAGAAATAATGAACTTTTGATTTGTCATAAATATTATTAATTATTTCTCGTTATGATATTCTGTAAGCATTCATGTATATTCTAAATAGTTAGTTTAGCAAATTGTATTAGATAACAGTCATAAAATTATATTTGTTGTCGTGTTCCACTTTAGAACGGAAGGAGGGGTATAGTAGCTTCTGAGAGTATGGAGCTCTGAGAACCCAAAGGTAGAATCTGGGTTCTAGCTCACACACGTCACAAACCCTTTTTACTGGGAGGTCTTCATTCATTCCTCCATAGATCGTAATGTAGATCTAGAATAGAGAACGATCACTTCTGATTCAGTACCCCAAGTGATATTAATTTTGACATAGAGGACTTTGTGACCTCGACAGATTTAACGCACGCCAGAGGAGAATCTTCGGCCTGCGGGGTTCGAACTTAAGGATTACAAGTCCAATGCTCTACCAACCAGGTTATCCTGGTCCTGAAATTATAATTCGTTTTTATTTCATAACTAGCCGCCTTTGGCGACCAGTCGGTTCGCCAGTATTAATGCTCACTAAAATTTTTATATAATATTTTATGTAGCTGTGTCTCATAACAGGTTTTTCACCAAAATATTTTTAAACCAAATAAATTTTGATAATCATATAATTCATTTAAAGTATTATTTTCTTCAGATGTTCTGTTCATTGTACTACTTATCTTTCTCTTTCTATCCGAGCAATGATTGTCCCGGAATTGATATTTTCCTTACATGGTGGAGGGAAAGGTCTAAAATTCTACGTTTTTATAGAATAATGAGAATCAAATTTTCATAAATGTAAACACACTAAACAAATAAAGACACAGTTGGTTTTCAAGAGATGCGAAAGTTTAAAAACAGTTTGGAAAATGCCGCTCACAGAGGAAATAATGGTGACACACACTCTTCTTTTCATTCTTTTTTTTTCTTCCCTGCCCAGACTTTATTTTGAGCAGGGATAGATTAAATATTCATACCGACTAATAATAAAAGCAACTATTTTCTTTCTTTCTTAAACATCTCGTTATCTATAAATGAAAACCAACTGACTTCGCGTATTTCTTTCTAAACAAATCATAATTTATTACTTCCTTTTATCTAACTCAGTTGGTGTGGGGGAAGGAAATGAAGATTTGTGGCGGGAAAGTAAGAAAAGTGTCGTTTTAAGTATTTCCCTCGCAGTTTTTTCATTTTTTCTCTCCATAAGAACCATCCTCGTGTCTCAACAAAAATATTTTAAAAAAATTAGCCGAATCGGTCAAGCCGTTCTCCAGTTTTGCGCTTAGCAACGCATTTCGAGCTGCATTTTTGCTAATATAGATCTGAGACATTTCAGTATATTAAATATTTCGTTGAAACTTATTAACATTTTATTGATTTTTTTATAAAATTCGTTTAGAAATAAAAGTCTAGTCAAAAATATTTTAAATTAGAATTATATTAAATTTTAGTCAGCATGACTTTGACATTATTTTGGTATTCATTACAAAGTGCATGAATAATAATTAACAGCAAACAAATAAATTTCAAATCGCTCTGATTATCGTTTATTTATTGAAATGAAATTGCTTGATTATACTTATTTTTTCTCTAAATAATTTTTCTTTTTTTGGAGGTTAGATTTATCGTCAAAACAAAGATTAAAACTTTTAATACAAATGAAAAGATTTTATGATTCATCAAAACACTCGCCAGGAATAATAGAAGATTAATCAATTTTCCTTTTTTTGAAATGTCATTGATTTATCATGTTCTAAAATATATACTGATATATGCTATTTCTTAAAAGTTCATTTTACTTGCTTGTTGTTTAAATGTTCATTAAAAATCTTGAAGTTAAATTTGACCAAAAAGTAGTAAATATTAAATTAAATTTTAGTTTTTTCAAATGATTTTCATCAAATGCTGATGTAATAATGAATGATTGAAACTTTATTTTATTAAATATATCAGTTAATAAAAATTAAATAAATAATCAATTAAATAAAAAATTAAATTAAATTATAAATCAATCAACCATGAAAATTAAATGAAAATAATACAAAATTAATTATTAAACTTTCGTATTTGGATTGCCATTAGTTTGTTTTAAATTAAATTATATGATTAAGTATACTATTTCAGTAAATTATAAATTAAACTGACTACAAAAATTGTTTAGCGAACATTTAATGAAACTGATGAGCAAAAAGTAATTGATATGTAATGAATAATTTTTTTTTCACGTTCGTGTTGCCTCAAATTTTTAAAAATAATTTTTTTATTATATGTTTTACTAAACCTTTTATTATTTATTTATTTATTTAGTGTATATTTTCTTCAATATTCGTGTTTCTTTACTTAACTCTATTATAAAACTCCTTTTCAGCTGAGAATAAAAGGGCAAGAATTCTTTTTCACTGAATTAAATTCTATCTTAGCCTGAAAAGAAAAAAAAATCCAATACTATATTAAACAGAAAAAACTTGGTGAAAAATTAATTGATAGAGAATTACTATACTTTGTATTCGTATAACTTAAAATTTATTAAAAGTAAAAGTTTTTGATCAAATATTACTGATTATTTCTTAATTCATTTGATTTTCCAATGTACGTTTTCTTTCCTTTACTATATAATAAAACGGATTTTTAGTTGCCAGTAAAATGGCAAGAATTCTTTTTTACTGAATTGAATGCCCTTTTTTCATGAAAAACCAAAAGTTTGAATTCGTATATTATATTAATAGAAAATTAATAACTTTTTTTTGTATTCGCATTCATGATATATATTAAAAGCTAAAAAAATTGATCAAGTATTATTAAGTATTTTCTTATTTATTTGATTTTTCAATGTACACTTTCTTCAAAACTCGTGTTTCTTTTTTTAACGCTATCCTAAAAATGCATTTTCAGCTGAGAATAAAATGGCAAGAATTCTTTTCCACTGAATTGAATTCCATCTTTTCCTGAAAAGCCAAAAGTTTGAATTCGTATAATATATTAATAGAAAATTAATAAATTTTCCAAATTCGCATTCATGATATATATTAAAAGTAAAAAAAATTAATCAAATATTATTAAGTATTTTCTTATTTATTTGTTTTTTCAATGTACACTTTCTTCAAAACTCGTGTTTCTTTTCTCAACGCTATCCTAAAATGCATTTTCAGCTGAGAATAAAATGGCAAGAATTCTTTTCCACTGAATTGAATTCCATCTTTTCCTGAAAAGCCGAAAGTTTGAATTCGTATACTATATTCAACAGTAAAAGCTGGGAGAAAATTTCCTTCCAAAAGAAAACGTTCACTTGGTTTTTTTGTGCATTAAAAAAAACGCCAAGAATGACACGCGCGAACTGTGATCGCCAAATATTACACTGAAATCTCAGAATATTACACATGCAAGTTGCTTCCAGGTATTTGGAAATAGATTGAATTTTTAGTTTACAAGCTGTTAACGCAAATCCAGTTAACACAGATCCGAAAAACGGTAGGAGATAGAGAGGCAGAGAGAGATGAAAAAAGAAAAAAAAAAACGAAATAAATAAAGAAAATGAGAATGAAAGAAAAAGAAGGAGAGAGAAGATGTCCAGGAAAAGCAAATGGGTTTTTATAAAAATGATTTTCATTGAAAGATTTCGGATAAGAAGGTTTCGAACTCTTTATGAAAAAAAATCAACCTAACTCAAAAGAACTCTCTCTAAACCCCATAAGCCGCAGGTAGTTTTAGATGATAGGTTTCAAAATTTGATCTTCGGGCGGCCTCTCTCAAATCTTCTTCAGAAGATACCTTCACCCACCCCCACCCCTCAACACACTTTGAACTCATCTTATGAGGTATATATCTATATATTAGAAGGTGAGGATGTTGATTGCCGGTGACTTAGAAAAAAAGAAAAGGTATGAAATGTAAGTAGGGAGGAAAAAAATTGTATTAAAAAACCCAGCCGAAATTGAAAGCCGTGTTACGTACCCTGGAGCAACGAATCGTCTAAGTTAAGATAAGAAAAACAGGGATTCCCCTTTTCAAAAAGAAGATTTTTTTCTCTCTCTCATCGATGCCAGGGTGGATGTAACAAATCTATGATATGATTATGTGTTAAAATAAGTGTTAAACGTGACTTATCAGGATTTGTTTTTCTACATTTTGGTCCCGTGAACAGATCTTCTGAATTCCTATCTGCATAAAAACGAAAGGGTGATAATCTTTTTTTTCTGTATATCCTTTCATAAAAAAAATTGAAAATTCTACGATAAAGCACTTTAAATAGGGCCCGGAAATCTCCGTTAAAATGTCTTTGAAGGCCTTTTTTTGTGGCTTGTCACATCAATTGCAAAAAAAGTTTATAGTTATATTCTGTTATCTATTGATGATGACGTGCCCATTTTGCAACGGAAAGAGGGGTGCAGCAGCTTCTGAGGGTATAGACCACTGGGAACCCGAGGGTAGAAGTCTGACTTTTAGCTCATATGAAGATGACGTACACACATTCGCTTGCACCACCCCTTTTTACAGGGAGGCACATCACACAACTCACAGATAGTACACAGAAGAACAACCATGTCCTATCTGGGACTCGAACCCAGGAAGCCCCAATCACGAGGAAGACGCCCGACCTCTTTGCTAAGACGCCGGCTCTGTTATCTATTCTACGACTAATAAGGAATTAGAACAAAAATAAAATTAATTTTTAGAGAAATTTCAGAATTTAGGCTTTTAAAAATCAATTCTTATAATTTGATTCGATAATATTGGACACGTGATTTTTTAAATTATTATTTACTTATGTATATAGGGTGTTGAATCTGAAACGGTAGGGCTTTATTAATTTATGTTGTTAAAGTCTGTAAATATGATTCTAAAAATTAAAATGTCTGATATTTTATTTAAAAAATTCCTAATCTGATAGTCATAATTATATTGTTATTTCTTATGGCACTCGCGATGGACAAAACTTGCTGTGGCAGGCTGCGGTTTAAGCCTAATCAACGTCTCTTATTTGTAGCAGCGCCAACTAGGGCCAAGAGTACGACTTTTGCTACTCACTCATCACCTTCGCTTGCACAACTTCTTTTTACAGGGGGCACATTCACACATCTCACAGATAGCACACAGAAGAACAACCATGCCCGAACCGGGACTCGAAGGCGGGTGGCCTAGATCATGGGGAAGACGAGCCAAGGGTATATAAAACCCTTGTGTGACAACATGTACACACAAGGGTGTATAAACACTTTGTGTGGCAACGTGTACACACAAGGGTGCATAAACTCTTTGTGTGACAACATGTACACACAAGGATGTATAAACTC
>JAOUZG010052315.1:2322937-2352985 GCA_026289955.1 Argiope argentata | reverse complement strand
TATAAAGAATCTTTGTATTTGAGAATATGAATGGAAATCTTTTTCGAATAACATTTTATGAAAAGTAAATGCATTTTACATTAAAGATAAATCATCATTTATAAGTGCACATTTGATTTTAATTTAATTAATATTCTCTTTCTTGCAATTTTTAAAATTAAACAATCGATTAACACGTCAACCTGAAATAATTGCTTATTCTTCATTCAAATGTAATGTATTTCATAAACTGAATTTGAAGAAAGTCAAATATCAGGTTAACGTTTTATTTCAAAAGAGGACTTTAAATTAGAATGGCAATAGATTCTAACAATAAGTTTTTAACTACAATTTTATTTAATGGTAAAATTTAAAATTAAAAGGAATTGTCATATTGGAATAGGAATTGTCAGACAATAAATAAAAATTTCTCCACATAAAGTTTTGATAAAAAAAACATTTTAAATGGTTTTCATATTTAAGATAAATGATCGCCTCTCAGTACAATTAGATTATTTAATTCAAAGTTATTTTTTGTTATTTTTTAAAAATTAAACAATAGTTTGATACATAATTGTGAAATAATGCTTTGCTGCTCATTTAAATTCAATGCATTTAATTGACCTATTCTTTTAATAATATTTTATCATGTGTATATATTGAATTTATACGCTAAAAAGCTATCATTTTCAATAATGAAAATATTTATTGTTTGTTTATTTTTCTTATCTTGCTTTATACCATAAATACCTATATCATGTTAAATATCTATAATCAGAAGTTAATTTTTTATATATCACACGTTAAAAGGCTGTTTTTAAAAATTTTTAAAATGGAAAATTTACATTGCTCTATGAAAGTTTTATGGCTATGATTTTGGTTTGGGGTTGAGTGAAAAGCAATACTTCACTTTAAATTTAGAAATTTAGAAACTGAAGTTCAAATTATGGATATCTAAAAATGAAGTGAAATATTAAATAATTAATAAATGAAATTTAATTAAAGTAGGTTTTTAATTTATCTTATTATTGATAATATTCTATTTTGGGAGTTTGTAGTTTTTCATTTATTTCCAGTTACGCCATGGAACTTTTTATTTTGCTAAAAGTTTAGTTTTGCTATGGTATAAAAGTTGCAGACTTAATAAAAAAATGTTAATTAAAAATAATTCCAAATTTAGTTAGTTTTAGTTTATTAATTAACTATCTATAATCATAATTAATTACTTATTTATATTTAAATCATAAATGTATTCTTTTTATATTTCATTCATTTTATCCTATTATTGTAATTTTTATGAAAATAGTAAAATAGTATTAATCCGCATAAACGATTAAAATTAATTTCGAAAATGTTTACTTATAAAAATTTAAAATAATTTCCAGAAGTTTTTTGCAACGAAATTTAAAAATTTTAAAATGGTTAAAAAAAATTTTCCTCAAAAAATTAAATAATCTGAAATAAATTTATAAACTTACTACCTGAAAAATTTAAAATATCTTTTAAATAAGGTTAGTCATACTTTTATTGGTTCTAATGATTTTTTACTCGACTTCATTTAGAGTCGGGAATGGTGTTTTAATAACAGCAGAATTTGTACATACTTGTAAATTATTAAAAAGCAGGCCTTTTACATGCTTGTGTAAAGACTTTATGCTTTAATTAAACTATCCCTATTCGAACTCCAGCAGAGAAAGAAATCTAGAGTAGATATGAAGGCTTAATTTCTGTAGTGGTATTTAAAAATACCATTTGATATAGTTCAAGTTTATTCAGTATTATAAAGGCCAGAAAGATTGCACATGTGCAGATAGAGGAAAAGACGAGTGTAGTTGTCCCATTGATTTAAGTACTTGAAAAATGTGATTACGTACATAGAATCAACAGATAAATATCTATAAAATGCGGAACGAAATTAATCGATACGTGGCCTGCCTGCAATTTGAACTCTAGAATCCATGTAAATATGGCAAATTACAAAACAAAAGACTTAAATAAACAAAATTTATTTTTTGGATCTTGTATCTGCAAGTGTAGTTATTTATTAAGTCGTAATTTCAATTGGTAAGGAAAAAGTATCCCTGATATATTATCGATTTTCCTGTATTTCAATATAAGCGAAATACCAACGATTAATCGCCAAAGATCGTAAACTGGCTTCAGTAAGAACTCTTGCTTCATCTCAAGATTGATATTTATTTACTATTTTTATGGAATAAATAATCAATAAATGATTTTCTGCACTATACAATGAAATATTCATCTCAATTATGTAGTTAATTTTAGAATAAAAATATGTGTACTTTTAGCATTCATGGTCCTTCACCATAGTAGACAATTTTATTCAGAGATGAAGAGGATGACGCTTTTAATGGAAGATTTAGTGAGACTCTAATTAGAAAACTACTTCTAAAAGACCACTGCCCACTGTTTTGACCTCTAATTTTTCCCTCTACAATTCTCCAAATAGGAAAATTAATATTCTGATCGTCCAAAACATGCTTACATTACAATATTTTCCAAGCCAAGACTGATATTTCTTTATAATTCTTTACCATTTTTATGGAATAAATGATCAAGAAAGGATTTTCTGTAGTATACAATAAAATATTTCATATCCATTGTGTAGTTAGTTTTAGAATAAAATTCTATGTACTTTTAGCATTCATGTCCCTTCACCATAGTGGACAATTTTATACAGAGAGGAAAAGAAAAGCCCCTTTAATGAAAGATTTAGAGAGACTCTAATTGGAAAACTACTTCTAAAAGACCACTGACCACTGTTTTGACCTCTAATTTTTCCCTCTACAATTCTCCAAATATGAAAATTAATATTCTGATCGTCCAAAACATGCTTACGTTACAACATATTCCAAGCCAAGACTGATATTTCTTTATAATTCTTTACCATTTATATGGAATAAATAATCAAGAAAGGATTTTCTGTAGTTTACAATGAAATATTTCATATCCATTGTGCAGTTAGTTTTTGAATAATAATCCTTGTATTTTTAGCATTCATGGTCCTTCCCCATAGTAGACAATTTTATACAGAGAGGAAGATGAAAACGCTTTTAATGGGAGATTTAGCGAGACTCTCTTTGGAAAACTACTTCTAAAAGACCACTGGCCACTGTTTTGACCTCTAATTTTTCCCTCTACACTTCTCCAAATAGGAAAATTAATATTATGATCGTCCCAAACATGCTTACATTACTACATTTTCCAAGCCTGAATGATAAATACGACAGGTCATTCAATGTAAGGCCGATCATTGTACTAATGCCAAAGTCATGTTGTACTAGGTTCAGGTTATCTTGTCCAGGCCCTATGTTATTCACTCATATATATATATATATTTATTAATGGTAAAAGTAACGGATGATGGAAAATTTCGTTTGCACGACCGATCTCAGCATTAACGGATATCCTGGTCAGAGGATAGTGGAGGCTGTGACGTAATTTCCGTCCGCACAGCCGTGACGGTCAGCTGAAGAAAGGAGGCTTTTCTCAGAAGGCGATAAGATTTTTTGACCGGAACGGAAGAAAAGGTGATTTCTCTTTGGATGCATTCCATATCTACCGGTAGCAAATTAAGAATTTCCAAGAAATCATTTGTTTCCACTACAGATACAGGATGGCTGGATCTGTAAGCAATGCTGTTTATGTAGCGGAAGTAGAACTGTGTGTTGGGTGATTAGGACTGAAACTTATATATCTGATTCTTAATGATAAGCTATTTATATATGCAATTTTTCCCAAGAAAATTGCTATCAATGAAAGTTAAATGCTGTTTAAACTTATTAGTACAGTAAGTGTGAAGTTTGAAATTTCCTTAGAAATGTAAAAATTTTGGATCTTGGATAATGCCACGTTTTGATACAGAGAAACCAAACTTGCAATTTGGAAATTTTTTTAACTTACTAAGCTTGATTTATTTAGATGACTGTTTTATATGTTTGCTTATTCAAACATATTCAAAATATAGAGATTGATAAATGGTTAAATAATTCGATTCATAATTTGAAACAGAATTAAGATTCAAATGACTAAACGCTAAGCTACTTAGCTTAATACGTTAATAAACCTACTTACTACGTTAAAAAACCAACTTACTACGTTAACAAACCGACTTATTACATTAACAAACCTACTTGCTTCGTTTCAACTACTTGGCTTGTTGCTTTTATGAATTGTTAGACAGACAGACCTAATTAAGAGAAAGTCTCAATTATAAAAATTGGTCGTGGTTACAGGGAGAAGCCTTAAAATTTTTGAAAACAAATTTTTCGATAACTTCAGAACTTCTGCGCACAAAATATTAGAGAAATTATTTTTGAAATGCGTTAAATATAAATGGATTTTTTTACTATTTATTTATGCAATTTATGGCTATAAAATTTATTATAATGAAAGAAAACTGTTATTCAAATTTAGTTACACAGGAAATTTGGAATTCTCTTTGAGATGCAGAAATTTTTGATCTTGGATAATGTCACTTTTTAATTCTGGGAAACAAATTAGTCTTTTGTAAACTTTTTTTCCCATCTATTGCATCACTGATTGAATTCTAACTTTATTTTAAAGTACCAAGTGAATGACAGAAACATTTACTAAATTTATCTACAAGTGTAATCTGTTTACTGATATTTTTTTGCATCCATGCACACACCATAACTCAAAAAGACAATGTTTTAAATGAATGGAATCAGATAACGTGATCTTGTAGTTGCAAGTGTATTTTATAATAGATTGCGACTTTAATGAGCAGGTAAAAATAATTCAAAATATATATTCGATTTTCTTTTACTTGAATATTAACAGATTGCCAACGATTAATCACCAAAGGTCATAGAAAATTGCATTTAATAAGATTAAATTATCCCTGAAACTTATTTATCCATTCGTACAGTAAGTTAGAAATTTAAAATGTTTTAAAAATAAAAAAAAAATGAATTTTGGATAATGTCACTTTTTAAATTCAGGGACACCAAACATTTTGGGTTTTTTTATTTATTGAATCACAAATTTAATATTGAATATATTTTAATACAGCAAAAACATTACAGAATCACTCACTGAAATTGACTTATTTAGACAATGTTACTAAATAGTTCAAATACCCTTGAATATAGATAAGGATAAATAGTTTAAAATTTGTTGGGTTCGGTTCGAAATTTGAAACAGAATTTCAATTCGGATAATTAAACTTAAAGATGAATTTTACTGCTTAACTTGGATAATTTTTTAAAATTTATTCACAGACAAACCTAATTTCAAAAATGAGTAATTTTTAAAGGAAAAAAAAAACGTAACTTTTTTTTGAAATTTTTTTATTTATTGTGTCACTCATTTAATACTAATATATCTTTAGGTATCAGTAGGTATCTTAAGGTAGCAGGTGAATGACATAAATACTTACTAAACCTTACTTATTTAGCTTGCTATGTTTCCTCAAACACACAAGAATATAGAGACGAATAAATAGTTCAACATTTGTCGGATTCGGTTCGAAATTTGAAACAAAATTATGATTTGGGAGATAAAACGTTAAGCAAAATTTTATCTACATAACTTGTTGTTTTTATGAATTGTTCAGAGACAGATATAATTTCAGAAATGGGTCGTGGTACAAGAAGAAATATCAAAATATTTGAAACTATTTTGAGATGATTGCAGAACTTCTTGCTCACAAATTATCATTGCAATTACCTTTTATATAAATATAAATGAAAACACTCTGCTAAAATTAATGTTATATTTTTATTTCATTATCAATCATTATGAGTCTGTTACCATGAAATTTGGGACTAAATTATATCCCCCTTAATTTTTAATTATATTTATGAATTCGAAGTTTTTAAAACAGTGTTTACTCTGAAATTTCCACTTCATTATCTCATTTCAAATGCATATATATATATATGGAATGAGAGAGAGAGAGGGAGGGATAGAGACCGATAGAGAAGTCTCGTGGTTGTTTCAAACTGGTCTAAATTGATAATGACTTAAATTAATTAAAATAAATAATGACTTAAAAATAATATTCTCACATGATAACTTGAAATTTACGACCGAATATTTCCCTTTCTTTTTTTATGTTACTTTTATAACTGGCGTTTACATGATTGTTAAATATCTGTTAGTGTAGAATCTTTGGTGCTTCATCTAGACGGAAACTTCCTTTCCAATTTCAAAGCAGGTGTCTTGTAACTTATCTCCCTCTCTTCTCTCAAACTAGATAAGTTTTATTTAATATCAAATAGAACTCCCAGGGTAACACTAAAACACACAAGCGAAGGAAAATCGATTGATACTCTACGATACAAACACAGAAATCGTTTTAGTCAGCTTATCAACCTGCAATCAACAGAGTACGGTAACCCCTAAGTTGGAAAAATTACTTTGGCTCTTATCAGTTAAAAGTTTCTTCTTCGAATACCGACTGCGTAGATAGTCAACCATTAAACAGACCAGAGTAACCATTAAGTCACTGCAGAACGAAATGTTTTTCATCCAGTCCCTTGCCAGGCAATTTATTAAGCATCTTTTCGTTCAGAGTGACTGATATACTTGTCTTCAAATCATGACTTCCTTAATGGATCGCTGGATAACTTGGATAACTTCTGGGACGGAGTTCAGCAATCTTTAATACTCAGCGACCCATCCAAATTGAAACAAGCCCATTCCAGAAGGTACTTTTTATCCATGACAGATGTTTATTATTGAACGCAATGACTGGAGTTGATTGAATTTGAGATCTTTATCAATAAGAAATGGCTTTAAAACTCTTGGCCTAGAATTCGCAAATTAAAATCAGTTCGAAACTTCGATTAATGGTGTTGCCGAGGAAATCTATCTTCACAAAGGAAATGATTGGATGGTAACTCACAGAATGAAATAAGCTAAGATTAATAAAAAGAAACAATGGTAATCACGATTCTTGTGGTCAAAAAACGTAGCCCTTTTTCCGGTCATTTTGCAAATCGTGATTGAAGAATTATAAGTAAGGTATAATAAATGAATTTGGTATCTGATTTACATATGATGGATTGCATTTGAAATTCTCTTGGAGGTTGAAAGTTTTGAATGTTGGTGGATTGCTGTTCTTGATGTATTGACAATTTTAACCTTGATACTAATCATGTCGTAATTAGAAGACAGTGACTATAAATTTCCTTCTTTTAAAAACTTTTACATAGAATTTACACCGATTTGAGTCATAAATATGTTAATTTTCTAGACTCATAGTTGTTTGAATATGCTATTTTCCATGAGCATTTCAAAATTTACGTAAAAAAAAACTATTACTGGCATTACATTTTAATCACGAAACGCAACATCCCTATTTTTGTGAAAAATATGCGAAGATAAATCATCTATAGGAATCATTATTTCGATAAGCACTGAAACTTTCCAATCTTTAAAACAAAGCACACTTATTCAGTAAACATAAATACCGAATACACAATCCTCCTATATAAAGAAATAAATTATTTTAGAATGTAATGTTTTTCAGAAAATCGAGTACGGAAATCTTTCTGTATATTTGGGAATCAGAAATTTTTTTGCCGTTATTTTATAAAATATTGTTTAAACCATTACAATTTGGCATAGGTTTAATTAATTACTTTGTTTTTAATGTGACTTTAAATATTCATTACTCTTGCCATTTTTTTTTTGTTTTTCTTCATTTCTTTATTTCTGATACGCTCTGACTAAAAAAGCATTAGTTATTACTACACCATATTTGATATATTTTTAATATTACCTGATATCTGAATAGTAAAGAAGTAAATAAAACTGCGACGAAAATACGAGAAGATATTAATAATAGCATTTTCCCCATTACGAAACTTAGACTGAGCATTTACTGTAATTATCAAAAAAATTACGTGTCGATTTCCATAAATAAACATCGTTCACATATCATTGAATGCATTTTAGGAAATTTTTAGGACTATATATTTATGTCTGTCTGGAAACAGACATAAATCGGAATAAACAATACAGATGATGTATGGCATATGACCTTACCACCAAAATGCTTTCTTTGAATTTCTTTTAATATAAAATCATCTCCAGCGAATGTGTCTACTGTCTATCTTATTTAAAGATTCGAAAACGATAAATCAAGCTGATGGCAACCTATGCAAAAGATAACAGACTTATTGTTTGATTGCAAGAATATATCATACAAATCTTTTGAATAGATCATGTAAACTATTTCAATGGTATGATGTTAGTTAGTCAACGTGTGTTGTATGGGAAGGAACAGTCCGGCAAAAACTGCCTCGCATCCTTTTAATACAGTTCTTTACCCTTTTCACCAACAAAAATTTTTGAACGATGGGTAAGATATTAACCCATCGTCCTTCGTATCATTCGTTTTATATTTAAAACCATTGAAATAAAGATATTTAGCTTGCATCAAGCATTTTTAATGATTCGTTTATTTTGGATTCTTTTCTTTACCTATTAACACCAAAATTTGAGACTAAATTATAGTTACAAACAGAAAATTACATGCCAAATTTCATTGACTTAAGTCGTTGGATTTATAAATACCTGCGTTTGTTTGCATTTAAAAATACTGATTGATAGTAGATCAAACCCTTGACAGATTTGGTTCAAAATTTGATAATTATCTGTATTTTTAATATTAAAACTGTGCATCACATTTTAACTATTTAGATGTTTGTGTTTTGTGGTTACCGAGTTAACATACACTTGAATAACCAGAAAAACATACTTTTTTCAGTATGGATTTCATTTGAAACTTAATGAAAAATCTATAAATTTGGTCAAAGCTAATCCAACTAGATTTCAATTGTTTCATCAAATCTGATTTTTTAAATTGGAATAAAAATTGTAATTTTGTATCAACTTTTAAATCCATTTATACCTTTATATTGTAAAAGTAGATGAAGGTTTTAAGAAGAGAACATCAAAATTGACCATTGAGTTTAATTTGGTATTATAAAATTTCTACATCTATGGAAATTTTAGAATTGCTGATATCGTAGCTTATTTTTCTCCGTTTCTCTCTTCGTTCTTCAAACACAAACATTTTAATACATTTAATACATTTTACTCTCAATCAATGCTTATAACAATACATGCGGGTCACCAGCGATACATATGAACGTGAGTAATATTATATTCTTTTCCATATTCTTTGCGTCAATCTGGCAATTCCTTACAGATTCCGATTTGGTTACAGTAACCATTCAATTCAGAATTTTGCCACGCTAGACGAGAAAACATGGTTTTAAGAAGTGAACATCATCAGTGGCTATTAAGTTTAATTTGGTGTTATAAAATTTCTACATCTATGTCAATTTTAGAATGGCTGATAACGTAGTTTATTTTTCTACGTTTTGCTATTCACTCTTCAAACACAAACATTTTAATACATTCAAAACATTTTACTCTCAATCAATGCATATAACAATACATGCGGGTCACCAGCGATACATATGGACTTGAGAAATATGTATTATTTTCCACATTTTCGCGTTAATCTGGAAATTCTTTGCGGATTCCGAATTGGTTACAGTAACCATTCAATTCAGAATTTTGCCACGCCACACGAGAAGACATGATTTTAAGAAGTGAACATCATCACTGGCCATTAAGTTTAATTTGGTATTTTATAAAAAAAATTCTTCATCTATTGCAATTTTAGAATGGCTGATATCTTAATTTATCGTTCTCCGTTTCGCTCTTCGTTCTTCAAATACAAACATTTTAATACATTTAATTCCCAAGCAATGCATATAACAATACATTCGGGTCAGCAGCAATACATATGAGCATAAGTAATATATTCTTTTCCACATTCTTTGCAGATTCCGATTTGGTTACAGTAACCATTCAATTCAAAATCTTGCCAAGCTACACGATAAAACATTTAGTTTTTACGCACGCACTTTTCCACTCTCTAATTTTAATCAACTCTACATCGGCTTCGAGTAATTGATTCCGGACCAAACACAAACCCGATAACACGTTGAGAAGAGATCTATTCGTGACGTGCTCCGAGATTCATCTGAGTCACGAATATCTCGCGAATACTCCGTCTCTGAATCATTAGGAGTTAACTCTTAAGATGCACCTTAGTGATTTGTAAAAGCCTGAGTGTGTTGGGTGTATCATTTGCTTTAAGGTAGGTATGCGATAAAGTCCGAGGTGATCAGGCCTGTTTGTTTTGGCACTTAAGTTTGCAAATATTACTGGGTTTCTAACAATGTGTTGGCATATCAAGTATTATTCTAGGAGGTAAAGATTGTTTTATGTCACCTCTTTAATAGTTGCATGAATGAAATATCGTTTTTTTTAATTACGAAATGTATAAACCGAACGTTCTATAACGACAGAATAATTCAACAGTAAATTTTGGTAAATTTTAACGTTCCAATTTCCGAAAATAAAATTTTTTGTATATGCTGCCCTGAATATGAGTGTAAAAAGTAGAGAATGAACATAGATATCTGGATGGATAAATTTTAACGCATGGTTTTATAATTAGTACTATAGATATGGGCTGGCCTCATGGCACAGAGGTAGCGCGTCTTCCTCGTGCTCTGGGCGACCCGGGTTCGAGTCCCGGTTCGGGCATGGTTGTTTTGTGTTTCTATCTATGAGGCGGGTGAGTGTCTCTCCCCCCTTATAAAAAGGGACTGTTCAAATTAATGTGATGAGTGTTTAACTAAAGGCGTTCTCTTGGCCCTAGTTGGCACTACTTCAAACACGAGCCGCTTATTTCGATTTAAATTCGCTGATGCATGAGCTGGTTTGTCGATGGCAAGTGACATTAGTAACAACAACATGGATATGCATATTATTTCGAATTCATTTTGTCAAAATGCTGATTTCCTGTCATTCGTTTGTTTTGAGTTTTAAAGTTCTGCAAAATTTCGTTCTACAATCTACTGAGAGGAATTTTAATGTGACGTCTCGAGATTAAAATCATAATTTTTTAAAATTAAATTTCAGACCTTCTAAATGAATTGAAATAAAACAAAATTTAGTAACTGATTCTATATATTACAAATATAAATAAAAATTTATTACTAATATAATTTAAAAAAAATTATAAAATGAGTTATAATTAGGAAAAAAGAAAGATTTATTCTGATTTTTCAAATTATATTTGCCTCTTAAAAATACACCATCGTATCCGTCTTTCACAAGTAATGGAGATACTATTATTTTAATGAATCCACATATAGTAATATCGTTAGGTGAATTAAACTAATATATATTAATTAATAAAACAGTATATATTAACATTTTTAAACGAACCCCATTATATATATATATATATAACTTTTTATGCATGTATCTGAAAATTCTTTTATATTCATTTTATTATTTATTTTATTTAAACAAAAAATTTGTTTCTTATTTCAAAACATTAATTCATATTCCTTTCACAAGTTAAATATTTGAATTATATGTCAAAATATCCGTTTATATTCATTTTATAAATACATTTTTTTTCATATATCAAACCATTCGTTCATATGTTATAGACAAAATAATATAATTTTTGAGATTATTAATATAAATTATAATTAATAAAATTTAAATTTAACATATGTATGCTATGTAAGCAAATGAATTTTAATTTTATTCATTGGATTCGGTTGGAAGTTCTTTGTTAATAATATAATTCTATGAACACTTAAAAATAACGAAATTAAATGGAATTTTTTTTCTTTTTTTCCCAAGACTGTTACAGGAAGAATATGAGAATTGCTTTCTATTATTTTAAATCTCAGAAAAGGCTAGAGCCTTCGATAAAATATTCTTACGTCACATTACTCTGCGACTTAATTTTATGGGTTGCTACATCACGAAAAACGAACATTAAATCTTTCTTGACTTGCAATTCGAGTATCACAGATGGGAATTTCCAGTCCGTTCTAAATGCGCTAGAATAACGTCTCATCTAACAGATAACCAGGAGAAACTAGTGCCCGAATACGACGATGAAGCAGAAGAAGAAGAAAAAATGAAAATAAAATTCCGAATTAAAGCTTTAAAACGCGCCCAGATAATGAAATGCCTTTAATCTAATGTTTTCACAGCTTGCTTCTTATAAACACTCACAGCGACGCTTTTCGCGTGATTCATACCCGTTTAAACTAATGCCCTCTTGGGTGTGGAAAAAAAAATCACCTAGCTTAAAATGGTCACTAAAGCGCCAAGTCGCGGTGGGTAAAAAAAATAACAACACATCACTGGAAGAAGCAAGCGATAAAAAACATAAAAAGAATTTTTGATAAAATCTTTAAATTAGCTTTTAAACGGACTGATGTTGCGTTTCGATGTCTTTTTCTTCTTATTTTTTGTGTGCCTTCTGTGTTGTTTTTCGATTCGGAGGAGGCTTAGTGAAAAAGAAAATTTTCCAAGGGAAAGGGTCTCTAACTGTAACTGGGAGTACATAGTTTTATTTTTTATGCGTTTTTTTTTTTTTCAGATTGTCGTCGTCAGCGCTCATCTATCCGGCGGAATCATTATTTTAAAGCGGGCGTTAAGACGCATTTACATTGGGAAGAATGTTTATGAGCTGTATCTTATTTAAGCTATTTCCTTTTTATCTGAAATGGTACGAAACGGCTTTCTTTCTCCCCGTCTCGTAAAAAGGAGTGTTATTATCAAGTTCGCGACCTCTTCGTAAATGTCGAATTGTTCATTTAAGTGCGTTATTTTCGTTTGTAAGGATGAGGTGTCAAAATGCAAGGAGAAGGAATGTAGGTGCAGTCAGGTTTCGAGTGTTTTTTTTTCCTCCTTCTTCTTCTTTGTGTTATTTTTCGCTCCGTCATTTTTTTCTCTCATTCTAAAACATCGAATAAAAAAAAAGATATTTTTGTCTGTAAATTAGTGTTAATTCTTTCAATCTACGTCTTATAATGATCTATATCAATGTGAGCTAGTTCTAGAACAAGGACTGAAAACTGTGCATCTCGCTTCTTTGTTGGCCGTTGGCCATGAATGTTGTTATTTCGGTAGACACTTGCCATGGACAAGCTACGCTGAGACATCATCGATTTTTAAGCCAGAATGAGCGTCTATTGTTTGAAGCAGTTCTTACTAGGGCTAAGAGTACGACTTAGTTACTCACGTATCATATTAGTTTGTACAGCCCTCTTTTTAAAGGGGGGGAGGAATAATATTCATACACCTTACAGATAGAACACAGAAGAGCAACCATGACCGAATAGGAATGAGCAACCCCTATACCAGAATGCCGGCTTAGATCTTGAATGTAATATGTAGAATATATGTACATATAGCCACAAGGAATAAGGATATATATATATATATATATATATATATATATATATATATATATATATGTATATAAACTTACTTAAACCAACATTAGAAACATGTTTTGTATATTTAGTAATGAAAGTTATTTCGCATTCCTTTCATTTCTTGGTTTTAATAGTCAATTTTTTAAAGTTTTTTTTTGGAACATTTTAATTATTTTCATCGTAATTGATGTATATTCTTTATTCAATTATATTCTTTTTTTCCCTTTCTTTCTTTCTTTTCTTTTCTTTTTTTTTTAAAACTCAACAAAGTTAAGCTTTATTTTTCATTGATATTTTTTTTTATTTTGAAACGATAAAATAAATTCTTAATTGTTGCCTCTTGTTTAGAGAGTTCATAAAACATTTGATAAAATTTTGCAAGCGATATCTTCTGTCGATGCATTTTAAGCCATTCGTTGCTGATACATTTTTGTCCATAATAATAATTTACTATAAAACATAATCTAATGTATTTTAAAAAGAAAATTCATTTAACAAAATAAATATAAATATAAAAAAAGAAATCAATAATCATTTTTGCATACAAAAATTAAACATATTTTTGAATCAGATATTTTTTAATAAATATCATACCAGGTCTATACAGAGGTTCAAAATGCATTAAAAGTCGCCATTTTAAAATAATTCGGTTATATTTTATAACATAAAGATTAAAGTTTAATAATTAAAATATTTTTAATAATTTTGATATAAATTTTACA
This sequence comes from Argiope argentata, assembly GCA_026289955.1. Taxonomy (NCBI): domain Eukaryota; kingdom Metazoa; phylum Arthropoda; class Arachnida; order Araneae; family Araneidae; genus Argiope; species Argiope argentata. Next base: position 2,338,956 of record JAOUZG010052315.1, on the reverse strand, counting down.
TTTGAATACATGCTTTAAAAAGATATCTGCCATAAAATTTTCTTCAAAAATAAAACATTAAGTGGAATATAAATAAAAAATTTCTATTTATGAAAGACGAATAGTTTAATAAATACTTATAATTATATCATAATTATAACACTTATATATATATTTGTGTGAGTGCAAATGAATTATGTGTTAAACGATAAATCTTATTCTATTATCAGTTAACAGAATCAGTGATTATCGTGGCAAATTATTTTATTGTTCAATAATTTTCATTTCAAAATATAAAAAACATTTATGCATAACTGGTTAAAACTTTCCCGCGGTAATTTTTTTTCCTTTACTGAAGTAAAGCTAATTAGTTTTTTATATTGATTTTCATTGTTTTCATGTTTTGTTCATGTCATGAGAATTAATTTTTGATTTTTTTTATGTTGCGTTCCTATTTTATTTAAGTAATTATGAATAGTTTTTAATACTTTTTCTTGGTTTTCATATTTCGTTCAAGCAGTGGAAATTAGATTTTAATATTTTCATATTCTAATTTTGTTAAAGGAATGAGAATTAATGTTTTACATTTTTTTACGTTACGTTCATATTTCGTTCAAGCAACGAGGATTAGTTTTTTTACATTTTGTTCATATTTCGTTCAAGCAACGAGGATTAGTTTTTTTACATTTTGTTCATATTTCGTTCAAGCAACGCTGATTAATTTTTAATATTTTTTGATGTTGTGTTCATATTTTTTTACCATTCAAAAATATTTTCAAGTACATTAATTTTGCTCCTATGATTTTTTAAGAAAAGTCAAATTTTCACTCAAATGTCCTTCATTAAAAAAAATAATATTTTCCTAATATCTCAGTGAATTTTTGAGGAAACAATGCTTTTATCATTTTTACTATTTCAATTTCGATTTCGTAATTCCTTAAGAAGTTTTTGAATTTTCTCCTAAATATCTTCATAAATAAACAAATTTTGATATCAATATTTTAATGAAACAAATGCTTAAATCCATATTATGAAAAAAGTTTGCTTTTCTAACCGTTTTAACTATAATTATAAAAATAGTAACTATAAATGTAATGTTAGATGCAATTCTACTTATAATTCTTTATTAGAACTTCGAAACCACTAATTTCGTTTCTTTAATGAAATTATTGCTCAAGACAGCCCACGAAACTTCTTTTTCAAGACTGCGACCATGAGGCAAGCCATCTGCTGTACATCAGCAGAGAGTCCTCCCGAAAGCACGACGGACAGACGTCGCGTTTTGGTCCAATCCATCTATCTCTGATGACGTTTGAAGCGGCTATCTGTTTGGGTCATCGCAGCGCCGCCCACGACAAAACTCTGAAACGTGAGAACTATTGAAAACGCCGTTTGCAATGCTTTCTAGCAGAATGTTTTCTCTATCTTTTCTTTTGTTATCGCTGCAAAGGATTCCGTTGCAATTATGTTATATTTTTAGGGAGTTGTTGCTCTACACTTTTTCGGGAGTCTGTTTCTTTAGCTAAAAATATCTCTACTTGAGTGATGTACTTTTACAAGAATTTTCGGTGTACTTTTCTTATATGTTATTCTTTTTTTCTAATGAAATCAGTTTTATTCTTAAAAATTGGAGAATTTAAGATCTCATCGATTGATTGGTAAACTGAAAATTGGTAATAATTTCATTTACCGGCATCATATTTAGAGTATATGCTTGTTTAATAAAAGAATAACTATTTCATGGAGATAGTTTTGTAAATGTTTTTTGAATTATCTATAAGTTTTAATCAAAATAAGTTTCCTTCCTACATTTATTATGTTTGAAAATCATTAAAATCGATTGCTGTTAGTCGTAGAAAGGTTTTTTAAATACTAAATTTAGTTTATGGCGCTCTCCAACTATAGACATTTTTTTTTAAAAAAAATAATGTTTTTTCAACATAAATTATGAAAATGGGTTTTTTATTTAAATTAAAGAATTTATTTACTGAATTGTAAACTGGTATTTGGCAACTAATTTATTAGTATAAAAAAGTAAGCTCAATCTGGTGACATGTTATCAGAAATGTTTTTTAAAATTATCTATAAGTTTCCTTGGCACATCTGTGGTGTATATGAAACAATCAAAATCGGTTACTAATAGCCCTAGAAAATTATTTTGCCATGAAATACTGCTTTTGGTTTATGCCACTTTCTCACAAAAGTTTCTTTTTCTGAAAATTATTTTTTCTCAACATAAATTATAATAAAAGGCTTTATTTTCTTTTAAAAAAATATTTAGCTCTATTTTAGCTATTATTATATTTTAAATCCAAATTAGTTACCATTATTTTCTATTTAAAATCCTGATTTATGTTTTTTTCCTCTTATTTTGTATTTTAACCCATTCGTTGCCAAGCCTAAATTGTATGAGGTTATTTCCATTGCCAACCACGAGTACACTCGTGTTTGATTTTTTATACAAGTAAATGATTATTTATCGCAAAATATATGTATTCATTTTGAAATAATAAAACTTATATAAATAATAACATTCAAAACAGAAATGGCAATGGGAATAACCTCATACAATTTAGGCTTTGCAGGGAATGGGTTAAAGTAGATTTTTTGTAAAAACCATTTATTTGTATTTTTTTTAAAAAGTTTTTACGTTTTTATATTTATTTTGGTGGCTATAAAAAGTTTGAAAGTTTGATAAGTTGTACGTTATATTATATTGAAATTATCACTAGTATATTCGTGCTGGCAATGGATAACACCCTGACAACCACGAGTATATTCGTGGTTGGCAGTAAATGTGTTAAGAAGATTTTAAAAAAAAATTCAGAAAAATGGGAAAAGGAAACTAAAGAAGATGAAAGTAGAAAATTAATGCGAAAAAATTATAGTTTTTAAATTGTTTTTTTCCTTTAAAATACTATGCGATTCATTTTGCTTTTGTAGTATCATTAACATTTCATGAAACAACATCAAAACTTACAAAATATGTTTTTGTCTTTGGCAGAATTCCAGGGTTCATAAACACACTTTTTGTTCTCGAACAGTGGATAGCCTATTTAAAATATCCAACTCCATTGTTTTTGTAATTCAGACTAACACAAAAGGAGCACTTAAATTGCTTTTATACGCTCAAACTACATACGAAGCGCTCCCTTTTGTAAACGCAAGTCCTACTTTCAAAAGTAATAAACATAATTTCCACCCAGAAATTAATTGCATGCAATCTCTGAAAGTGAATCTGAAAGATACTCGAAAATATTCTCAACAACAGTTGTGTGGATGAAAACTGGTATCAGCTGCAGCTGCAGCTGCAATTGTACAATACAGATGGATACAAAAGGAAAACCTAAAATATCTTTATACGTCGAGCCGGAAAAAGGAAATAGAAATCTTTTATTCTTAAAAATTTCGATAAGCATTCCATTCGTAAACCCCTCAACTCCACTTCGCTCTCGCATCGTCTCGCTTGACGCGGGAATACGCGAGATCATATTTTAAAACGTGTTAATAATAGAAAAGGCATTTTGAGATTAAAAGAGGTGGTTATATTTGGGTTGTTAATTAATTTTATCCTCGCAGGAAGGAAGTGGCGTGTGAAATTGACTGCACGAGATTTTACGACAAATTTTATTGAGTTTTATTACTTCTCATCCCTGGGCTTTTAAATCAGGAAAAGACATAGAAATTGGGCGATTGCGCGCGTGAGGAAACGTAAATTCGTTTGCCGACTGTAACGCTGACAAATCTTTCGGAATGATTAATTTTATTGTTATTTACTAATTCCCAGGGGGGTATCTGTGTATTTGGAAGGGAAATTAAAGTTCCCTAAAGGTGGGGGTGGGTGGGTCTGATTTAGAATTATTTAATAAGCTCTACATAAAATCAGGAGTAAGATTTGCTTTTAAGCATTTTTGTTATTAATTAAGATTATTCTAGCATACAAGTGTTCGATTAATTTTTGTGAACAGTTTGTTGCATGTTTTATACTTCAATTTAATGAAAATTTTATGTGTGAAACAGTATTGCTGATATTATTCATATATCAATAAAGGAATAAAAATGCGTTAGAATTAATTGTATACATCTTTAACCACTTAACTATTTTGCCCGAGTGCTTTTCGTGCATCGCTCTGATTAAAAAAATAAGTTAAGGATTACATCAAATAAAACCTAGAAGGAAATGTCATTGTGAGCATGTGATTATATGAAATGAAATGAATAGGAAATGGGATATTTTTCAAACAATAAATGCGAGATAGTTTTTTTTATCGTTCGCAATATTAAAGTGACTCTATCGATGAAACAATTAAAATGAATGGAAATATAATTTAACTTGCACGAGCACGTGGTGCTTGGCCGTTCAAGAATTGATGTTCTGACATGATACATTGAAATATGCATAACAGATTTCATTTTAATGTTTTTTTTATTTGATTATTTAGTATGTATCTACCATTTCAATGCCAGCATAATTTTGACTTTACTGAATTTTAACACGTATTACATACATCTTTATGTAGTATTATCCTCATCTTAAAGAGGGTCTTTATGTAGTATTATCCTCATTTTAAAGAAAATAATCTGAAAAAAAAGAATTTTTTAAAACTGCAAGAAATTGGCACTATACATTTTCTTTCTTTCTTTTTTGCTTTGAAATTCAACGAAATAACATAGAACAAAAACGTTTTGTCAGTAAACACGATTAAAAATCCGAAAGTCAAATTAAAATCGCACAAGTAAAGGATTTAAAACGAATTTGGAAACAATTCAGCCATAATGAGTGTCCCAAAAAGGAAAATTCTAACCATTGATTAAAGATTAAAATACATTACATCTAGGATTTGATTCGAGTTAATTTATAATATCTCTTTGGGATATTTTAAAATTCAATAAAAAGATTAAAATGAAATCCGTTAGTACATATCAATGTATCATTTAGTATTTAGTCATTTTAGTATTGTAAAAGATCCGAAAAACTTTGTATCGCCTTTATTATTCAAAAAGAAATATAGTACTTCCTATTTATTTAATTTCATATAATCACGTGCTCAAAATGACATTTTTTAAGGTTAAATTTGCTGTAGTCATTAACATAATTTTTATAATCAGAGCTTTTGTAAAGGCAATGGCAACATGTTATTAATTACGTTATTATTTGAGATGTTCGTTCATACAATACTTTTATTATTATTATTTTTCGTCTACAAATTTTTTTTTTAAATAATTTTTCCCCCACGGATTTTTGTTGACTCCACAAACATCATTCTGAAATTAACATCATGTTTTGGCATGGTAATAATTTTATTTTTAGTGTAAAAAATATGAAATATGATATGATATGAAAAAAATATGAAATATTTTATTTTAGATTTCAGTTACATGAATAAAAACTTTCTGTTTCATTTTTTTCCAATTTTTAATTTTTAGATAAAACTTAAGTTTTGTAAAAGTTTAAAAAAAATTATCTTTGGAAATAGTTTGTAGTAGGATATGAAATACAATAGGAATACTAAAAATGACAAATCTCAAACACTTTCTATTTTGCAACTTTTATAAATACAGTGCTAATATCTTTTTGCTCATGGCCGAATTCTAAACACCCCCCCCCCCAAAAAAAAGATGCCGTTTTAGAGCATCTTTCAAGTGCCTGCTAGTAGGCACAGCGAGTCTGTATCTGGCATCTAATATTTTTAAGTCCCTCTATCACGTAGGCTGGCCATCCGAAAGTATAGCCTATTTTTCTTTATTTGAAAAAAGATAAAAATTCAATTTCTTCAAAATAAACGATGCCCCCGTTGAAGGCTTTTCGCTCTGTAAATGGTTTGTAAAGAGGATAGATGGTTTTAAGCTTTCTGATTTTTCTCTCCGCGCGTTTCAGGAAAAAAAATCATGGTTCAGTATTCGCTCCTTTATTTTTAAAAATTTATATCTGGGTTGTTTTTTTTAAAAAAAGAAGTTTGATATATGGATGTTGTAGTCCACTGTCCATACTCACGTAATACGGGATGAAAAATTTTAAGAAAACGTGTTTTGATATGTTGCTCGCCTTTCGATTTCTGAGGGATCTGAAATTGGAAACTTGTGTCAAAAAAAGTTCGTATTATTGCCGTTTGTTTCATACATGTTGGGTATGAATTTGTGCAGCTTTAAGGAAGAGTGCACATAACCTTCATTATTGAATTTTCGCAGTATGGTGAACACAAAATCCATGACTGAAAACTGAAGATGTTTCGTTAAATCGGCTCTGCAAATATTGGCGATATCAAATTACAATTAATCCATGATATTTATCAATTTTGTATTTCTATTCTCAGTAATTAATTTGGTAAAACCTTGACAAAGAATCAATAACATTATATTTTCCTTATAAATCCAAAGGAAGAAAAATTAAGATTTAATAGAAAAAACTTTGTAAGACAAATAAAAAAATAATATTTATATCAGCTTAAACATTAAATCTTAAGTATAAAATCCAAACAAAGAATTTTATCACAAATTGATCAGTGGTGACCATCCTCTGTTTCAGATATAAATTACAATTTGTGGATGTATGAATGAAATTCCGGAATGGAGTCCGCCCCGTATAATCTGTAGACGTATGAATGAAGTCCGCCCCGTATAATCTGTGGACGTATGAATGAAGTCCGCCCCGTATCATCTGTGGATCTATGCAGGAAGTCCTCCCCGTATAATCTGTGGATGTATGAATGAAATTCATGGATGAAGTCCGCCCCGTATAATCTGTGGATTTATGAATGAAATTCCGGAATGAAGTCCGCCCCGAATAATCTGCGGATGTATGAATGAAGTCCGCCCCATATAATCTGCGGATGAATGAATGAAATGAGCCTCGTATATTCTGCGGATATATGAATGAAGTCGGCCCCGTATAATCTGCGGATGTATGAATGAAATTCATGAATGAAGTCCGGCCCGTATAAAGATTTTGTGACTTGTGTGGACTAGAAGTCAGACTTCTGCCCTCGGGTCTGCAGGGGTCTATACCCTTAGAAGCTTTCGTCCAGGGGGGCACCTCGTAATGAGGATGAGATGTTTCCGGTAAGGTGGTTGGATCGCTCCACTCTTAGAGTTGTACACTAATAGGTGGGAGTTAAACTTTTCACATAGATTATGAGACGTACTTCCTACGGGAAGAGTTGTACCGCGGCCGATGATGGCCATTAAAACTCAACTACAGTTCTCGCTTTTGTAGCTGTTTCGGTGGTCCGATTATTCAGTTTTATGGTTAATCCGTGTGCCTTAGTGGTGGTCGGAGAGTATATCTATGACTACCTTCAGAAGCTACTGCAACCCTCCTTCCTTTGTAAAGGGGAACAAGAGAACAAGAATAATATACATAAATGTAATCTGACACGTAATACACATAATGTACACATAACATAAATGTAATCTGGAAAACGAAAAATGTACTTCAGCTGTCCGTTTTGTCTGGTACAGGGGTAGATCTGAGCGTCCTGGGTTCGAGTCCAGGTTCGGGCGTCGTTGTTCTTTATCTATTCAATCTTTGGTGTGTTTGAATGTATCCACCAGTAAAAAATGGTTTGCAAGCGAACGTGAAACGTAAGTAGATGTTCTGTAAGTGATGTATTTCAGTAATATGTTGTCTACTCTGTAAGCCTCGTGTGATACTAAGTGGTTCACGATTTCTAAATGCTCAATAAAAGAATTTGCGTATTTTAAGTTTACAACGCAATCATATTTGTAAATCTAAGACAGAAAATTCTTGCCAAAACCAATCACCGAAAACCAGAAGATAATATAAATTACTTCAAATTTAATTGGTGCCATATTGAAATAAACAGATTTCACAGATAATTGATTCATAAAATGGCACACGAAAGAATTCAACGGACGTTCTTTATCTAAAATAAATAAGGAATAAGAAATAAGATGAGGAATTTTGAATGTGAATGCAGTCAAAATAAACAATATATAAATTGCTAAGAAACTAGACAAAAATATTTGTAGAAAAGTCGGAAAAGAAACATATGGACAGAAAAATAAATGATAAGATTTTTATTGATTACAGTACAGATGATAAGACGTTTTTTTTTTTTTTGTTTGGATTGAGGTAACAAAAGCATAAGCTAAGGTTGTAAGGTTTGTAATGATAGAATTGAAGCAATTAATAAGCAATTTATAGCAACTAATAAATAAGCAATAAAATTGAATCAATTAATCAGATAAAAATACCCATATGTTATTTGAAAATTTAGATAATGGCATAATTGGGATCGGCGCAAATATGACTAAGGATTTATAAAGTGAGCCAGACAGAAGTAATCATTAGACAGTTTTGTTAACATTCAATGGCCGAATTTAGACATTTAAGAAATACACAGATATATATTATGCATTTAAAGGTGACTCTTACAGAAATATTCGTTAAGTTAGTTCTGTTAAAAATCTGGAAGACAATGTAATAATTCTGGAAAAAAAGATATCTAGACGTGAATAGCCAAAAATATTAGAGCTTTAATTTTCAGACTTAATAAATTTCTAGAAAAATAGCTTAATAAAGTATTAATGAATTTCCAGAAATTTAATTAAATACTTTAGGAATTAAAAATTAGAATAAATGCTTAATAAAAATTATAATAAAGATTCAGTAATTTTCTAGAAAAAAAGACTTAATAAAAAATTAAAAATTCGAATAAAAACTTAATAATTCTCCATAGAAAAGACAATTAAAAACTAGAATAACGACTTAATAATTTTCTAAAAAAAGGCTTAATTAAAAATTATAATAAAGACAATAATTTTCTAGAAAAAATGCTTATTAAAAAACCTAATAAATTTCTAGAAATTTAATTACAGATTAATAAATTTCCATTACTAAGCAATTAAGAATTAATTTTCCGATCTAGATAAAATCGCAATTCAAATCAATTCTCTTCCTTGAAGCTGATATAAATCATTACGTTCTTTAATAATCATATATCATCTTGCAAATATTCTATTGAAGAAATTTAAATATTTATGAGTCACATCTAGAAATGAATTTTTGTTTCAAAAACTGAAATTTTGACCGATAATAGTTAATTTAGCCCTGATTCCTGACCATATAGAGGAAACGGAATGAGATAGTCTAGTTATGATTGAGAGTGAAAATTGGCTCTCTTTTAAATCTGGGAAGTCATTTGATTATGGATGCTGATAAATGCATGACTATACATGATTTAAATTGATAATTTATTTTAACATTACAAATATATAATTAAATTTGCTTCACTAATATGCATGAAAAATAAACCATATTTTATGTATTGAATATCATTAATTTTTTTTATAAGTTAATTATTATTTGTAATAAGCAACCTTCCTTGGCTATTTTCCTGAATATTTTTTGTAAATAAAATAAAATTTAAAAAACTTTGTTGAAAAAAATCTTACACATTACAGGCTGCCAAAATTAGGCATTATTTAAATTGCTATATGATGCCTATTGTTATCTAATTGAAAGTAAAACAGTTTAAAATTCGGTCTGTTTCGATTACTCTGATACATCGACTACTTAGTGAACTAATAATTTTTTATGGATATTTTCATAAAAAATTAATTCCTTTTTAGCATTTGAATAAATGGAAAACAATATAAAAAGAAACAAAAATGAAGATTTTGTTTAACATTTTAAGCCAATGTTTCAACTTAATATTTTTGTGATTAAGACTTAAACTCTTGATTTAGCCTTTTTATTTTCTTTCATCCTCCTTTCATAGATAAACCTCTTTTTTTGTCTCTAATCTACAGTAGAACAGCTTTAGCTTATCAGAAAAAAAGTGCGAATCACATGTGATTCACGCAGTAATATGCAAGTTAACCTTTATATATTTTTAAATCTATCAAAGAAGCTGCAACAGTTTTCTATTAAAATTCAAGGTTTTTGTAATATGTATTTATTTTTATTCAAAACTTTTACAATTATTTAAATGGACTTAACGATTATTGATATATAAATCACGAATAATCACATCAAGTTTGAAAATCTTTACAAATGAATTAATTTAATAACGCACGAAACTAAACAATCCAGAGTTTTTGATTTCCTATACCAACTTTCTAAACACTAATTCTGAATTCAAGAAATTGAAACAGGTTATCGTTTGCAACCACCCTATTCCTACCGTAGATCACCACCACAAACAACCCTAAAAAAAACAAAGAAATCTCCCAGAATAAAATAGAATAGGGAGGAAAAAGGTTACAGAAGAAAACTGCCCCAAGATTGATGTTGAGTTGGACTGAGTCACGCTTCTGATGCTACAGGAACTGTTCTTCAAGATAAACCATATGCACGAATGGTCTCAGAAATAGCGCCTGCTCGCCAAGTTTTTTTACTTTTGGCTCCTTTTTTTTTATCCGACCGGGGCGGTCATAGATAAATAATGGACTCAGAGTGGAGGTGGGAGACCGGATAAACCGTTTCTTTTGGATTGGGGGTGTTGTTTTGTTATTCCTTATATCCCTCTCTTTGATTTGATGCTCGGTTGATATTTCCTGGTATAATCCTTGTGACGTATGATGTGTCAGGCGATTCATTAACGGTGATGGCGATTGCATATTGTGACGTATAAACGGGGTGGGAGGGGCTATCTGAAACGATAAATGGATTTCATAGGATAAAATAATTTTTCCTATGAACGGAACAGTTTTGATTAAATCTTTAGAGTTGTTTTAAAATATTTTCTTGCGGAACTTCTTTTAAAGTGTTTGGGATTTATCTTTTTACACATCTTACTGCATTAGGGCTGCTCTGATGGCAATATATAGATAATGTTATTTAGTTAGCTTTTTTTGTTTTTTGTTATTATGAGTAAAATTACTAGCGCCATTCAAATGAAGGTTAAACTTTTCTTAATTTGCTTTCGTAAAAAAAAAAATAAATTAATTTTTAACATTATCACTTAATAATCTTGAAATCAGCAGTTGTATTTAAAAGGGTAATAAATTGTTAAATTATTGCGCATTTGTGAATGTTCCTAATTTTTTTGATAAATTAATCGTCGTATTTTCGAATTGAAGGCGCTTTTTTTGTATTTTCAACGCTTTAAACTTATTGTCTTAACGAGTTAGTCACCTCAAATTAATAATAAATATATAATTTTTTAAACTTTAATCGTTTTGTGAGAAATAACTAAAGAAATATATTTTTTGTATAAGAACCGCCAAACCATTTTGCCTTTTTATTAAAATTTGTAATTACATATTAAATATGCTAAATTTATTTGCTGATTATAATTTAATGTTTAATAGAAACATTTACCAATTTAAAATGTGGATTCATAATAGTATCTGAAAATCTAATTACAGTATTTAATAATTTTGAAAAAAAAAACTAAATTTAATTGGTGACTTAACAAAACCGACTATTTTTTTTTAAAATGTAATAAACTTTATTTTACTTTCCCAGCGCTTATGTAAGAAAAAAAATTTTTTTTTTAAAAATATTTTTCATTTTCGATTCTTGATCAAAATTATTAGAGAAATATATATTTTGAAATGTTTTTTTTTGCATTTAATGAATAATAATCAATTTATTAAAATATTTAAGAATTTTTTATAATATCATAAAATAATTAATAGCATCCCGAAAGTATTCAAAGAAATACTATTTAACCAAAAACAGGGCCACACCAAAAAGGTTTTGGATAACATGAAGAAACAAATGGTCGTACCCAATTCATCCATCAATTTATTTTCGATTTAAAACGACCCCCCAACTCGGATCTGGTGTAGCAAGAATATATGTCTTCGCTTTAGTTTAACAACAAGTCTCAAGCCTATCTCCATTGATACTTTATTTCGATTTTGTAGCGGGGAATATGATCTGAAAAATGTATTTTTCTCCATAAAACAGATACTCCTTTCATTTTTTTCCCATCCAAAGGTATTTTATTTTATTCTTTCTCCACGCTTTTAAGGGGTGTGATGTTTCTCCAAATAAGGAATGATAAGTTTGAGGGTGGGTGAAAAATATGACTTGTAAGGGAAATTATATGATACGTCCCGGTGTCGTTCGAAATAGGATACGTGTCGAGGTAATGTAAAGGTGTTGCTACGATTATAGTGAATGCAAATAAATGTCTCACAGATTCTTCTTGAAAGTAAAATATGCAAAAAGTGTTGTATAGAAACAAGTAGTTTCGTAGTTTTTGTTTTGACGTGAAAAATAGTGAAAATATTTTGAATTAAAAAAATAGATAATATGAAGGATAAGGCTGAAATAAGGAAGAGGTTTTAGAATAAATATTTTTTTTTCATTTATTTTAGTATTTTATGTATTAAAAAATTCATATATAATTCTAAGAAATTAGAATTTCTAATAAAGAGATAATATTTATGAATAATATAATAATTTCTAATAAAGAGATAATATTTATGAATAATATAATAATTTCTAATAAAGAGATAATATTTATGAATAATATAATAATTTCTAAGAAAGATATATTTATTTTTCACTTATAATGTTTACATTCTACAACATTTATTAATTTCGTTATGCGATATATACGATAAAAATATCGTTTAAAACTTTCTATGGAACAGACAAATTGGAAGAAGAAATCTAGTCATAGTTAATTTTTTGGTAACTAAGGTTTATTAAGGAAAGATTTTTCCCAAAAATGTAATTAATAATTAAGAATTATTATCATGTGAGAACATAATGTTATTTTGGTAAAAAGGTTTTGATATCTCCTAAACTTACGGGCAAAAAATAAAGATTACGGGCCGCCGGAAATTATCGGTTGAAGAATTCTTTTACCTGCTTTTACCAGTATTGCATTATTATTACGTATGTTTCTTTGATAGTAGATACATTTTAAAAAGTTTGACATGATTTTAATAGTATTGCTGTATTAATAAGTATGCATTTTCAAAAAAAATTGCGTTTTTAAAAGGTTGACAAAAATCATGACATCATCGCTGATATTTCATGTCAAAAACCGATCTAGCTCCAAAACTTTGTTTACCAAAATTAAAGTTTAAAAACATTCATTATATATATTATAGAAGGATTAGAGATTGATAGGGAAGTCTCATGATTGTTTCAAATTGGTTTAAACTACTTAATGACTTTAATTAATTAAGACAAATAATGACTTAAAAAACAATAATGTTCCCATATTATAACTGGAAATTTGCGATCATAGATTTTATTTTGTGTTTTCATTGTTATTTTAACATTTTTTTTTTCTCAATAACTTTGGAATATATTATAGTACAACCAATATTTCTACATTATATAAAACTTTTTGAAAAGTTTTTCAATGGTGCTAGTTATAATCAGTATAATTTCTTTTCTCTAATTTAATAATATTGTTAAAAATATTTGTAGGTCCATTTTACAAAAATCATTTTCAATGTTTTGGTTACGGAGATTATTCCAATAGTATTAAATACAGTTTTCGTTTAGGAATTATCACTACTAAATTTAACTCTATCGATATTAAAAAGCTCTAAACGCCCATTCAACGAAACTATGGTAAATGCCCGATAAGTCTCGATATCATTGCGAAATTCTTCGAAATTGCGTTAAGTGCGTGCATACATGAAGCAATGTACTCTCTTCTATAAAGATGCTATCCTGGTTTAGCCTGAAAGAATTTTTTCTGAGAATACTCAAAGGATGTATGAGTATATATATTTCTTTAGTAGATATTAGGTAAGCAGGATTTTATAACTATCCCTTAAGGATGCTATTTATCAATTCGAGTTTTGAATGAGGTGGGGAGAAAATACTTATTTTTTAAAAGAATATTGAGCCTTCTAATATTCTGCGGTATCTTGACACGAATGATATTAGGTATGACAAAGCTATACCTAAGATATTTCAATCAAATGAGACCAATCATTCTAAAAAATAGACAAATCGTTAAAATAATATACTTCTAATGTTGATAATATAACGTTAATAAGATTTCTACTGCAGCTTTTAACGCCTTTAATTTTTTGCATATTTTCAACAGATAACTGCTAAATTTATAAATTATACATATGTTTTCTGTTGTTAAAAAGGAGGTAGAACTTTAAAACACATGGAACCATTCAGCTACATTATACATTCATTTTCCAAATTTTAACTTTCAGAATCAAAATAATAATGATTTTAATTTATTAGCATATATTTCAATTTATCTTGTGTGTTTTTATGAAGGTTAACTAAAAATTCATTACACATATTTAGTTAGAGATAGAAAAGCCAAAAACAGATTGTATACAAGGTTGTATTAAGATTTAAATAGTTCCCATTGTTGCAAAGGAATTTTAATACTAGGCATTTAAATTTGTGACTACTTAAGGTGAGCATTCAACCATTTCGATATGTTGAATTAATGTTAATTACAATTCCGTCGCAAAATTTTTTATTGCCACTGCAAATATTCGGAAAGCACTCAGAATTTTCAAAAAGGTTCTCTAAAGCACATGGCGTCCCTGAGAAAATATTTTAACTGGTAAATAGTATAGTTTTAACGGGAAGGTGAATAAAGCATATACTTAGAAATAAGCTTATTTTGATAAATTAGAAGACAAAATTAAAATTAGATTTTTCAAACCACTCAGAGTTTCTCTTGTAATATGCAATTAAAGAAACATCGATAAGGAAAACAAAGAAAAAATATTTAATTTAGTATAAACATATTATTTCTCTGCAACCTGTTTTTCATATAATGCCCTTATACTTTCCCTTACACAAAGATTGTTAAGGCCTTGAGTTTAAAGATTAATTATCACATTAACAAGCTCCTACTATAAGAAATATGAATTCCTATGAAAGTATAATTTCCTTTCCTTCTATGAGAAATAAGGAATTTCCAAGTTTTATTAGTTTGCCATTGTTTCATGTTCATTATATCTTCTCGCTTATCTGAAAAGCACTTGCAGTTATATATTTATAGATTATTGCGGTTTTTCACATTCCCAGTTTGGGCCGCCATGTGTTTTTTGTTAAAGCTTAACTGTATATAAAATTTCATGCTTATTATTAATATAAGTCGCTTTTAAAAGCTTACGTTTTAATATAAGGTAACTTAAGCTAATAAAGCAGTATAAGGTAAAAGCGACTTACATTGCTTTATATACGAGATTATATAAAACAATAAAGCAAACCTATATATTAGTTTAAGCGACTTATATATATGTTTGATAAGGCTCTTAATCGATGATGTGTTTATACAATAATTTATAGTAATACCAATGATGAGCAATTTTTTCTCTCTATAAAATGAAAGTTGTTACAGCAAGTGTTCGTAGTAGAAAAATAACTTAACATACACTATACTGATTTACAGCAATGCATCGCTTTATTTTACGAGCTACTATTCTAAAAAAAAACTGAAACTTCCCATGTTCCAACACAACTCAACTTCAAGCACCACTAGATCGGGAGAAGCGAAAGGAAAATCATTATATTTTTTCCCTCTATTTTTATCCACCGATCAAACTTGTCAGACATTTTTCGACAATAATAATAAAAAAAAATACCCGCAATTTTTTTTCAATATCTCTCTATCACAATTCTTTTCCCAAATCATTGATTTCCGATACAATCTACAAACTGTGAGAAAAAAAAAAAGTGCCTCTCCTACACAAAGAAAAATGAACGATTCCCAACCCCATCTATCGGAAATACTCGAAGTGATATCCTTATCAGGTATCTGAGGTCTCTACATAAGCCGTTTAGTCTCTCTCTATTAATACCTCGCAGGAAGATAGTAGATAGTCCATGCCAGCGAGGCTTCTAGCATTCGAGTAGTTGTTCACAAGAGCAACAGGTGGCAGAGGCAGCATCTGATAGAAGGTCTGCGGGCGAATCTGGAGAGGCAGATATGTCACTTTCTGGGAGGAAATTTTTATCTTATTCTGCTTCTAAGATAGGTGACTAGCTATACATCATGTTGAATGGTCCTTCACTCATTGTTTGGGTTACTTTTTTTGAGCCAGAAATATAAATTATATGTGACGTGACTTTGATGAATTGTGTGATATCTGGAGTGGTTTGAGGGAGTGGGAGTTAT
>JAOUZG010052315.1:2301343-2316499 GCA_026289955.1 Argiope argentata | reverse complement strand
ATATATATATATATATATATATATATATATATATATATATATATTGGGATAAATTCGAGGAGAAAACATACAATAAATAAATAGTAGATAATTAAGTGATAAGTTTTTTTTCTATTTTCACCAAACTTTAAGATCACCATGTTATTTTTTTAGAAACATTATTAAGGTTTCGAAAATTAGAAAAAAAAATATTACATTACAAAAAAGCGATATGATAGCAAGAAAAATGTTATATTTGTTTTATTTTTCTTTCATCAAATTAAAGATTATAAAGATCCACACTCCAATACAACAGATATATAAGAATTATTACACCTAATTAAGAAAAAAAAATAAGTAGAATCAATTTCAAATCCCTTATGTTTTAAACAATTGAACAGAAAGAATTGTTAAACATAACTAATACATCCAATTCCTTTAATTTTCTTTGATAATAATAGAAACGGATTAGAGAAATAAACTATATACATAATTATACCACATTGATTGAATCTATTTCTGAAACCACATCACTATAACCTAAATGAGCGGATGTCAACAAGTCTCGTGGTCGAATGGTCAGCCTATTGGTCAAGCGGAGTGACAAACCAATGTATCGGGGTATAAACAGCGGTCAATATTGCACTACAGCTGTGTATTTCTCCGTAAAGGGGCTGTCTAAAGGAGGAAGGTCCGACGCCAGTGGACATCCATCAGGCTTATGGGGATTATGGATGTTAGTGGTTGTGGTTAATCTGATGGTGCTCTACACCCCCAAAGTGTTCGTTAAGTCGTCTTGAAGTACCCGTAGTATGTTAAAGTCGACATAAATCTTTTAATTGCTTCGACATGTTAAGAAATATCCTCATATATCAATTTAGAACATGATCATGGACATCACTCATAAATCGGATTGAATTGTAACTTTAAATCTTAGGTTTCATTTTAGGGGTAATTACTTTTATAATACAGATAAGTAACATTAAGTTAATTTTATACATAAAAAGAGGTAAATTGTTTTTTAAATATTTTTTATTCTTAATTTTGTTTTAAAGAATGTTTTAATAACAGTTTAGATTTAGAAATAAGCCAATTAATCAGTATTTAAAAATATGAATAATATAGCGTGGAATTATGAAAAAAATTAAAACGATTAACAAATAATGTGATTTAACTTGGATTTCATTCATGCATGATTAATTAATACTATGTTTTAAATATATTAGTGAATTGATTTCGCTTAGCATCCTTGTTAGAAATGATATTGTTTGAATTGTTTATGATATCGACTGTACAATACTGTTAGAATATTTGGAACAGTAAAAGAAGTGCGTACAGTAGAATTAAGAAAGTTAATATACCTATAAAAGAAAATGAAATTCGAACAAAATGGACTCCGTGAAAATTTTCGGAGGAATTACTGTTGTTAATCATGGCACTTTACACCAACTCTCTCTCTCTCTCTATTTATATCTATATCTATCTATCTATCTATCCATCCATCTCTCTCTCTCTCTCTCTCTCTAGTAGGAGCTAATACTAGGAATTGAAATATAAATGAATAAAATGTAAATAATGAAAATGCTAGAAAATAATCACTTTCATGTGTTTTAAATTCATTATACTTGAAAATAGGAGCTATATTTATTTTTATAAGCATCTAAAATCTCTAACATTGAAAGAAATCATTAATTTATAGGAACACGTTATTAAACAATTTATTTCATTTTTTGCTGCATTTAATTGCGAAGTTATACTATCTTAAATTTTAAACATAAGAAAAATCAAAAATTAAAATAAAGCTTTTTCCCAAATGCTATGAAAAACAAATATTCCAAATACTTGTTTCATTATCTGTACATCTAAGACTGTTAATCTAATAAATTCGGTAATTATAAGTTAAATGTTCAATTACAACATTTTGTTATTATTAATTGGGACAGGTTTATATTAATAATAACCGATTATTTACACTTACTATAACATATGCATGCAAAAATTCTTGCATTGAAAAGAATCATTCTTTTATTGGAACACTTTATTCAGCAATTTATTCTATTTCATTACTGCATTTATTTACAAAGTTATACTAAATTAAAATTTCAGTAGAAAAAAAATCAAAAACTAAAGCGAAGTTTTCCTCCCAAATACTTTGAGCACCAAATACTCCAAATATTTGGTTCACTATCTTTACATCTAAGAATGCTTATCTGATTAATCTTTTAATTATAATTGCCTATGTACAACATTCGGTAATTATTAATAATGACTGGTTAACATTAATAATAACAGGTTATTCACAATGACTAAAACATATACATGTAAAAATTCTTACATTGAAAGGAATAATTCTTTCACTGGAGCACTTTATTAAGCAATTTATTTTATTTCATTACTGCATTTAGTTACAAAGTTATACTATATTAAACTTTCACAAGAAAAAAAAAATCAAAAACTAAAACGAAGTTTTCCTCCCAAATACTTTGAGCACAAAATATTCCAAATATTTGGTTCGCTTTCGTTGCATCTAAGAATGTTTATCTGATTAATCTTTTAATTATAAGAAAATTGCCTATGTGTAACATTCGGTTATTATTAATATTGACTGATTAATATTAATAATAATGGGTTATTCACAATGACTATAACATATACATGTAAAAATTCTTGCATTGAAAAAAGTCATTATTTCCCTGGAACAATATTTTAAGCAATTTATTTTATTTCATTCCTGCATTTAGTTACAAAGTTATACTATATTAAACTTTCATAAGAAAAAAAAATCAAAAACTAAAATGTAGTTTTCCTCCCAAATACTTTGAGTACCAAATATCCCAAATATTTGGTTCACTATCTTTACATCTAAGAATGTTCGTCTGATTAATCTCGTAATTATAAGACAATTATCCATGTACAACATTTAATTTCAAAAAAAGATCTGTCAAGATAACCTTTCGTAATTGGTCACGTTTAATCTGATACGAAGAACTGAGGTCGGACGTGATATTACGTCTTCCAGAGCAGGCCTATCATTCAGATCTCGAACTTAACAAATGACAGCGATGGTTTCGTCTGCGGAAAATCCAGCTGTAACGAATATTTCATTACCTGGAGCAATAGAAACTAATAATTAGATAAATTTAATCCTTTTCTTGTAATGGATGTATTATTCAACTGATTAACTTGATACACAATGTTTTGTTTTGTACTTGTATATCAAGTTAAGCGAAATTAATCTAGTGTGTATATATATATATATATATATATATATATATATATATATATATAATATCAAAATATCAGTAATATCAAAATCATCTCAAATGAATAGATTAATTGAAGTAATTATTTTTTAATGTAATTCTTGCTTAAGTTCCTCTCATTTAACCTCACATCATTTCCGATTTTATTTAATCCTCATTAGCAAACATAAAAAACAAACTGAATTCGTTACTTGGCAAAGGAGGAATAAAGGTTTTTGGCTAGAAAGTTAATTTATTTATTTAATAAATGAATTTATTTTATTTATTTATTTTTATTTATTTTATTAATAAATAAAAATTAATTAATTAATATTTGAAAATACCGTACTAACATTAAATGTCATAAATCATCTACATCTAATTAAATAACATTCACTACAAGTTTAAAATAAATAAATAAAATAAATAAAAATAAATAAATAAATAAAAATAATAAAAATAAATAAATAAAATAAATTAATTTATTAAATAAATAAATTAACTTTCTAGCCAAATACCTTTATTCCTCCTTTGCCAAGTAACGAATTCAGTTTGTTTTTTATGTTTGCTAATGAGGATTAAATAAAATCGGAAATGATGGTGTGAGGTTAAATGAGAGGAACTTAAACAAGAATTAAATAAAATAAATAATTACTTCAATTAATCTATTCATTTGAGATGATTTTGATATTATTGAAATCTTATAACCATATTATTTAATGAGAAATTGCTAGAATAATGGAATAATATGAAATAATTATCTAAATACTAATATGTGTTATATTTATTAATAATAGCAATTAATTCCCGAAACTTATTAATTAATATTAATTCCATCTATAAATACAACATCAAATATTATCACATTATATAGAATTTTTGCTTGAAAACTTCAGAAAATGATTGAAGATAACATTGTTATAGTGATTACTAAATATTTTATTCTAATTAAATTAATAGATTTATTACCTCGGATAAGAATTCGTACAAATTCTACAGAAAATAATCATCAAATATTCTTCCAAGAGCGAGAAAAGAAAATCGTCTGCTATCTGACGATCTTGAAATAACCGTTAATTAATTAAAGTCAACGGAGGATTTATTATGAATATCGTCTGATATTTGACTGCAGATAACTCATCTTCAGAATGCTTTGATATTTAGAATTAATTGTTTTCTTCCGGATTTCCGAAATGATTTGCTTTCGTTGATATAGTTTCAAGTATTCAATATAAATCTGTTAATGGCAGTAATTATTCAAAAGATCTACGTTTATTTATTGAATATCTTCAGTTATCTAATTAATAATTGCTATTTGTTTTCATATTTATTATCTAAGGAATACGAATAACCTCACTCAAAGATAAGGTATGTTAAGCGGAATGCTTATTTATGTTTTTTTTAGCTATAAAAATGAGATGGAAAACTCTGTGAGAATGGATTAATTCGGTATGTTCTTTTGTTATTATCTGATTTTATGTTGTTACTAGCCACCTTTGGCGATCAGTCGGTTCGCCAGTATTAATGCTCGCTAAAATTTTCCTATAATATTTTATGTAGCTGTGTCTCATAACAGGTTTTTCACCAAAATAATTTTAAATCAAACAAATATTGATAATCATAAAATTCATTTATAGTATTATTTTCTTCAGATGTTCTGTTCATTGTACTACTCATCTTTCTCTTTCTATCCGAGCAATGATTGTCCTGGAATTGACATTTTACTTAAATGGTGGAGGGAAAGGTCTAATATTCTACGTTTTTATAGAATAAGGAGATTCTAATTTTCATAAATGTGAACACACTAAACAAATAAAGACACAATTGGTTTTGAAGAGATGCGAAAGTTTAAAAACAGCTTGGAAAATGCCACGGACAAAGAAAATAATGGTGACACACACACATACACTTCTTTTCTTTTCTTTATTTTCTCTCCTTTTTTTCTTCACTACTTTTCTTTTTACAAACCTTTTTTCGCTTTGTTATTTTTTTTCCCTATCCAGACTTTATTTTGAGCAGGCATAGATTAAATATTCATACAGACTAATAATAAAAACAACTATTTTCTTTCTTTTTTAAACATCCCGTTATCTATAAATGAAAACCGACTGACTTCGCGCATTTCTTTCTAAACAAATCATAATTTATTACTTCCTGCTATCTTACTCAGTTGGTGTGTGGGAAGGAAATGCAGATTTTTGGCGGGAATATCAGAAAAGTGTCGTTTTAACTATTTTCTTCTCAGTTTTTTCATTTTTTCTCACCATAAGAACCATCCTCGTGTCTTAACGAAAATATTTAAAAAAAAAATTAGCCGAATCGGTGGAGCCGTTCTCTAGTTTTGCGCTTAGCAACGCATTTCGAGCTCCATTTTTATTACTATAGATTATTTTGTTTCTATTTTTTCTCGAAGTTCCGTTTTTTTTTAAGAAATGGAGTTATGTTGCATATATGGTTGAGTTTCCGTTCAGTCATTAGGTGGCTACAGATTCGGATTTCAAATCCATTCTACATTCTGCTATGTACTTAGTCATGTTACCTATTGACACAATGTGATAAAATATTTTACCTTTGAAGTAGTATGAAAATTTCGAGGTGGAATAGCTGCCGACTCAAATAACTTTCTCGTCATCTACCTGAAGTTAAATGAATGAGAGCTGTCCCAAAATATTATTCATGCGATTTATATTTATAATAAGATTATAAAATAATTTAATAGACTTAATTGTGATTAAGTTTTACTAATAGTTAATAAAACTTAAATAATCATTAAGGGTTTAGAGCAGTGTTTCGCAACGAGGGGCCCATGCTCCACAGGGGGGCCGTCTCGTAGGGGGGCAATTTGAAAATGGACTTGATACAATTTTAACCTTTTCACTCCGGGCCATTTAAATGCAATGCTAGATACAGGTGCCAAATTTTTCAAAAAAGCAAATTTTAAAATAATAATTAGTCATTTTAAAATAATAATTAGTAAATATAATCAAATCAATATTTAAAAAATCAGTATTAAAATTATTCGGAATTTGAATTTCAGTTATTCATTATATGTTTTGAAATTTTACTTACTTTTTTTGTTAACAATTTCATAGTGATTTATTCCAAGAATCCATCATTTATGTTTCTTAAGTGAAAAAAACAATTTTTTAATGTTAAATATTATGTACGTTACATAGGGGGGAAAGCGGAATGAAAACTTTAGAAAGGTTAAAGTGGAGCATGGCGCAAAAAAAGTTTTGAAAACATTGGAGGGTTAAAAAAAATCTAAATTAGAGAGAGATGATATTTGTTCTATCTTTTGACTATGCTATAAAAACACAGTGTTAAAAAAGTGGTGGAAATAAGTGGGCCTAATCAAAGAATGCCTAATTTCTTTTATTGTAACTATTGCTAATTCCCCTCCTCAAACAAAACACAATTAGAATTGTAAATAGAAGCTACATTTTGCTGAATACTCTCCTTAAATAAACGCATTTTCTATTAGCATTTCAATAGTTATATTTTGCTGATTCCTCTCCTTAAATAACTGCATTTTATATTAGCATTTCAATATTTGTTAGCAGTTTATTTTGCTGATTCCTCTCCTCAAACAAAACGCAACTGTTATTAGTACTTAGATTTTACTGATTCCTCTCCTCAAACAAAACGCAACTGTTATTAGTACTTAGATTTTACTGATTCCTCTCCTCAAACAGGAACTCATTTGCTATTAGCATTGTAATAGTTATCAGAAGTTTGATTGCATTTGGCATTAGCATTAAAATAGTTTTTGAATGCTAATAGGTATTAGCAATTATATTTTGCTGATTCCTGTCCTTAAATAAATGCATTTTCTATTAGTATTTCAATAGCTATTAGAAGTTATATTTTGCTGATTCCTCTCCTCAAACAAAACGCATTTGTTTTTAGCGTTGTAATAGTTATTATTAGTTATATTGCATTTGCTATTAGCACTGTAACAGTTATTAGTAGTTATATTGCATTTCCTATTAGTATTGTAATAGTTATCAGTAGTTATATTTCCTTTGCTATTAGCATTTCAATAGTTATTGATTGCTAATAATTATCAGCAGTTGTATTTTGCTGATTGATCTCCTCAAACAAAACGCAACTGTTATTAGTACTTAGAATTTACTGATTCCTCTCCTCAAACAAGAACGCATTTGCTCTTAGCATTGTAATAGTTATTAGTAGTTAGATTGCATTTGCTATTAGCGTTTAAATAGTTTTTGAATGCTAATAGTTATTAGCAATTATATTTTGCTGATTCCTATCAAATAAATGCATTTTCTATTAGCATTTCAATAGTTATTGGAAGTTATATTTTGTTGATTCCTCTCCTCAAACAAAAAGCAAATGTTATTAGTACTTAGATTTTACTGATTCCTCTTCTTAAGCAAAACGCAACTGCTATTAGTATTTAGATTTTACTGATTACTCTCCTCAAACAAAAAAGCGCATTTTCTATTAGCATTACATTAGTTATTAGTAGTTATATTGCATTTGTTATTAGCATTTCAATTGTTATTAGTAGTTACATTTCATTTTCTATTAGCATTATAATAGTTATTACTGATTCCTTTCCTCAAACAAAAAACAATAATTATTAATAATTAGATTTTGCTGATTCCGTTCCTCAAATAAAAGCAGATGCTATCAATATCTTCTGAAAATTATCCATAAAAAGCTTCATGTTTTGGTATTAAATCAGGCTTATAGTAGTTATTAGTAGTTATATTTCATTTGCTATTAGCATTTTAATAGTTTAATATTTCATTTGCTATTACCATTATAATAGTTATTACTGATTCCTCTCCTCAATCAAAAAGCAATAATTATTAGTAATTAGATTTTGATTATTCCCTTCCTCAAATAAAAGCAGTTGTTATTAATATCTTCTGAAAATTATCCATAAAAAGCTTCAGTATTTGGTATTAAATCAGGCTTCCAATTCAGTTGCTGATGTTTGCAAAAACAAAACTCAATTCACTGTCAATATTTCCCGAAAAATCTTAAGCATAGCAACACAAGCAAATATATTGCTAATATAGGCCTTGATAGTACTTAGATAAATCCTAGATAAAACTTGTACCGATATATTAATTTATAGATTTGGATTTGAATGTCATATGATGCTAGTAGATATGACCATATTTCTAATATCAACAGATTTATTTCCTTGAAAAATGTATAAACTAAATTGTTGAATGTCGAACTGAAATATGCCATGAACATGAATAAGAAACTTAAAAAAAGCTATTGAGAAATCCCAAATCAAATATAAAAAAAAAGAAATAGAAACGATACGTTTTTCTTATCTAACATCAGCATATTAATTTATGGAGAAATCACAATTTTTTTAAAGCATACAAATGTGTTCGGAATAAAGATGTCTTTCATCGCTGAATCTAATGATATTTATCAACATCGAAAAAAAGTATTTGAATACGACAAATGATCAACCAGCAAAATTCATCAAAATTGTACATCCTCTACAACTTTTATCTGAACAAATCTATTCAATTTACAGAAGATAATTCAAAACGATTTTAAAGTTCCCCCACTTTTTTAGAAGCAGGGTCAAATTTCTCCAACTTTTATCTCTTGATATATCGATTTATTACCACTTAGACTTACATGCTTATCTCTTTTTCCCAAAGAACGCATGTGTCTAGACAATTTTTCTTTTTCTTTTTTTTTGTCATCCCAAAATTAGTTTTTTTTTATTCCTCGCTCTATACTTATACGATCCTCATATATATTTTTTATTATTTTATTTCATTTTCGCGGAAAAAAGGCTTTAATGACAATTTTTCCTTATCGAATATTCGAATCTAAGCGAAAAATGCAGTGGGAAAAAAACTCCGCGAAATAAAAAAAAATTAATAAAATAAAATAAAAGAAGTAGCTGAAATTGAGAGAGAAGAGTTGAGAGTTAAATAATAATAAAAAAAGGGCCGAGGAATCCATATAAATGTATTAGACCCCGTTGATAAAGTAACGTTGTTGGAACGATTTAATAATTTTTTTTCAACATTCTATTTTCAACTCTTATCAATTTGAGACGAGAGTAATCGTTTGCAAATATTCCAGAATAAAAGAGAATAAATAAAATTGGAGGAAAATTTTTACCGAGGGGTTGAGAGTGTGATGAAATTGCTCTGGGGGCATGGAGAACTGAGAGCGATAAAGCTGATTTTCTAGGCGACCAGTTATTACGGACAGATAACGAACATTCCGTTCCGATGCTAATATAAAAATAAAATTCATCAGGTACGCACTATAACCCCCGATCGCCCTTCTTTGCACACCCCGATGATTGCGATGATGATATAATAAATTAAAATTAAACTCCATCCAGGTCATGTTAGTAATGTTATTACTCTCTTTCCTTTTTGTTGGCAACGCAGTTAGATTAACGACTTAACTGACCTTTTTCTTTCAATTTTTTTTAGATTCGTTCCTTAGTTAGTTTTTTTTCTCTCTCTGCTGCTTTATTATTTCTTTAGTTGAAATACATTCGATAATTTAATTTTTTATCTGCTATTAACCAAATGCAAGCTAGTGAGTTGCAAATTGGCTCTTCGCTTGCTATTAAATGCTTGATTTTTTCAAAAAAAAATGTTTATTTTTTATCTTTTAAATAAATTTTAAACAATCACGTTACGTTCTAAGAGTGATTTATGATTAAAAAATAGCTTGTTGATCATTGGCAACATTGGATTTTAGTCGAGCGAAATGCTTGTACTCAAAGTTAAATATTGTAATAAATTCAAAAATATAGTGATAAACCTTCTACTTGTAATGAATACATTCACCTTAAGTAAGATTTGGAAAATTGTTTTTATAAATCTTATTTCGTTCTAAATGGGATTTTTGATTAAAAAATATCTTGCTGATTATTGGCAACACTGGATTTTAGTAGAGCGAAATGCTTGCATACAAAATTAAATATTGAAATACATTTATAAATATGGTGATAAACGTTCTACTAGTAATAAATGAATCCAATTTTTAAGTAAACTTTGGCAAATTGTTTTTAAAAATCATATTTCGTTCTAAATGTGATTTATGATTAAAAAATAGCTTGTTGATTCATTGGCGACACTTTATTTTAACTGAGCAAACCGCTCGTACACAATGCTAAATATTATAATAAATTCAAAAATTTATTGATAAACCTTCTACTAGTAACAAATAAATTCAATTTATAAGCAAGGTTTGGCAAATTGCTTTTTAAAAATCATGTTTCCTTATAAATGTGATTAATGATTAAAAAATAGCTTGCTGATCTTTGGCAACACTGATTTTAGTCGAGCGAAATGCTTGTACACAAAGTTAAATATTGTAATAAATTCATAAACATATTGATAAACCTTCTACTAGTAATAAATAAATTCAATTTTTAAGTAAGCTTTGGGAAATTGTTTTTAAAAATCATATTTTGTTCTAAATGTGATTTATGATTAAAAAAATATCTTGGTGATCATTGGCAACACTGAATTTTAGTTGAGCAAAATGCTTGTACTCAAAGCTAAATATTGTAATAAATTCAAAAATATAGTGATAAACCTTCTGCTAATAATAAATAAATTGAATTTTTAAATAAAATTTGGCAAATTGTTTTTAAAAATCATGTTTCGTTCTAATTGCGATTTATGATTAAAAAATAGCTTGTTGATCATTGACAACACTGGATTTTACTCGATCGAAATGCTTGTACACAAAGTTAAATATTGTAATACATACATAAATATATTGATAAACTTTCTACTAGTAATAAATAAATTCAATTCTTAAGTAGGCTTTTCTAAATTGCTTTTAAAAATAATGTTTTGTTCTAAATGTGATTTATAATTAAAAAATATTTTGCTGTTCAATGGTAACACTGAATTTTAATCGAGAAATACGCTCGCACACAATAAGGAATATTGTAATAAATTAATGAATAGAGTTATAAATATTCTACAAATAATGAATAAATATAAATGCAACTTTTTTTAAAAAAAATAACTATGTTTTTCAATAGAGCATTGCACATTCCTTCAATAAAAATGTTTGTAAAATGCTGTGGTTTTTTTTTGCAGTTTTATTGTTATTTATAAATATTTCGTGACTATCTGGTCTGTTGTTAGAGATAATGAATATAGTTAATTAAGATAAAACCATAACATAATTTCATATTAATGATACTGTAAAATTTTCTGACATTCAAAAGTTACTTTCCTTATCTCACATAAACTCTACTTATTGCTTACAGAAAAGTTTTTATTGAATACCCATCGAATGATACCAAAGCGCTATTAAAAATGTAAATGGATTGCGGAATTGTGTTTCATTTTTTATCCATCCTTAGTACTAAACCAAATCCTTATTCTTTAACTTTCAGCTTCAAGAAGGTCACGTGTTCGGATTGTTGGCAAACTAATGAAAACGGTTTGTGCTTCAGAACAACAATATAAGTAGCTTAGTTTTAATTAAAAAACCTATTCCATTAGAATTAATTTTCACCATACCGTGTTCTCTTTTTTCTTTGACCCTTTTATAGTTACCACATAGTTTATATTTATGAAACTATTAGGTTGACTTTAAATCAGAACTTAAACAAAATTTTATATCTTTTCTTATAAATATTTTTTGAAAAGTTAATTACATAATCGTCCTTATATATTTTTCTTAGAGATTCGGTAATTTTCATACAGTGAAAAAATTTAGTAGATATGGATATTTTTATGGTTTAGGATTGGTTCTCAGTGACTAGCAACGATATCTCAGTATGACACTTATGCAATTTCAAATCATGACGTTAAACTAAAAGGGCAAACAACTCTAATATTGTTGAAGGACAATGTTTTTTGTAGGGATATAGATTGTTAAAACACTTCTGACACTATGCTGTTAATACATCATGAATAAATCAAAAACAATAAACAGCAAGGGCTTCAATAAACAAGACAAAAGCAAGACGTGGGAATGACATTGGAAGAATAAATTGTCCAAGCACCATTCAAAATAAATCACAATTAGAATCTTTAAACTTTTATAAAGGCGAAGAGATGTTTTCTTTTTTTGTGTCATATCCATCTTATAAATTGTTATTCCTTATTCTTTACTTTGTTTTCCATTACTGAAATCTAATGATTTTCAATTTACTTTTGGTTTTAGAGTAATTTTACTGAATGATATTTGTTACTGAAGCATCTCCTAAATGTATGTATGTATGGAATGGAATCTAATGCCTATATGTATGTCTATATGTAAATAGGTCTATATGTCTATATGTCTATATGTAAATATGTCTATATGTAAATATGTCTATATGTAAATATGTCTATATGTATGGAATCTTTTCTATCATTACAGACTAAAGGTCCTGATGGCGGGGACATGCTCTTCTCTGTGACAGACGATTTTGGAGGGTGGTTGAAGCTCCTGAGACCTGCTACCTCAAGTGGCGCGAGCAACGCGGCGCTTTACCACAACGGTAAGTTAGACTTTTATATTTAAAAAAAATTAAATAAGCCGGCTTCCTGGAATATGGGTAGCCTGTCTTCCCTGTCATCTGGGTGGCAAGGTTTCGAGTCCCATTTCCGGCGTGGTTGTTCTTCTGTGTGCTATCTGTAAGGTGTGTGAATGTGCCCTCCCCCCGTAAAAAGGGGCTGTGCAAGCGAATGTGATGAGTGAGTAGCAAGAGTCGTACTCTTGGCCCTAGTTGGCGCTTGTACAAAACAAAAGACGCCGATTATGCTTAAATTGCTGCCTACTTCACCGAACTAGTTTATGGTAATTGCGATAAGAAACAATGACAGCAATATTTTAAATATAGATAATATTGAAATTGAGAGAATTAAGAAAAAGAGAATAATTGTACTAAAGAGCATTCAAGTGTTCCCAGTGATCATTTGGAAGAATATTTCTGCAAATTCGGAGTCCGACTTCTATTGTAAAAAACGCAAGATTTGAATCATTCGTGCATTAAAGTATATTAACTCTATCAATTAAAGTTATTTGATGACTGATAGTTTAGTATTAGTAACAATGGAGTGTTTACACGATTGAATAACATATTAAAGCAAGATTTGAATTAAATAGAAATAATTGTAAGGTTTTTACGGAATTGTAAAATACACACGATAGGGTTCTGTATATAATAATGCATATGGTAAATCCCCCCCTATGTTATTGCCGGAACTTACGCATTTTTTGACGAGCATTTCCATGACCATTTTGCATAAATCTGACTGACTATCGTAGATGCAGCGTTGAATGTCCTGTTTCAATGCATGCGTGCTTGTAGGCTTGTTGGTATCGATCTTCGACTTCATATAACGGCATGAATATAAATACAATGATGTCAAATCACATTTTCTAGGGGACCAGTTCTCATGTTTTCTAACTGGGATTGCCAGAATTTCATTATTTCTTAAATATAATTCATCGATGAATTATATTTTGGAATGGTTCTACTGTATAATTCTTCATTTTCACTAACCTTGAACTATCATCAGTCACTTGAATTTTTTAATAGGATTGCCAATACATTATTTCACGAATGATGGCCAATTTAAGTCTTGCGTTAATTTTTGGGACACCCTTTATTTAATTTTCAATTCTCCAGTAATTAATCGAAAGCAAAGGCAGCACTTTTCCTAAACACGTGAGTCTTCTTAATCTTTTGAATACCTCATTCTGGTGAGGAAATTAATTACTTTAAAACTCTGAAGCTTATTGAGTCCATCATAATTTCCCTAACCCCCACGAACATTATATTTAAAACTCTCTCCGACGAATCCTTTCTTCCACATCAAAAGCTAAAACGAAATCAAAGTTACAAGTGCAATAGGAAATTACGCCCGTCAAAGTCGCGGAAAATTACAAATAACATCGCGTTTCAGGCCCCAAATAAAAGCCAGAAAAGCAGGCTCACGACTTCAGGCTTTTACTGATGAAGCATCGCGATAAAGTGCCACCTCCTCCACGTAATTACTCTTCCGATCAGGCATCGGCATCGCCAGGAGCGTAGTCCCAGCTAAATGATGAAAAGAGGAAGTTGAATTCTGTGATTTATAGCAACACTAGTAATGATGATGAATTAGCCTTGGGCGCTTTTCGGATTTAAATTCTAGATGGTACAGAGAGGGGTTGGGGGGTACTCTTGTTACTAATGGCCGAGAACAGAGGATGCGAGCGGACAATAGAAACAGGAAAGAGAAGCCCGCTGTCCTGGGATTGTTACCGTGGGCATATTGGATGATAATGGAGAGTTTGAGTTGGATTCTGGACGTGAAGGGGGTTTGGAGATCCAGAAGATTTCGGAAACTGGTTGGTCGGCTCGATTTCGGTGGAATTATCTAATTCGTTAGAAATAATCACTCGGAGAGAAATACACAAATTACCTGCGAGGCAAAGATTTGTAGCACGTTCAGGGAACTGGTGATAGTGTCTGAGTGCATGATATGTGCATAAATGTAGCCTATAATCAGGGTAAAGGACATGGAAAATTGATGGTAATCTACTAGTGTATGAATGGCGATCAACATTTGATGGCTATTAAAGAAAATTCTTGCAATATGTACCAGATTATTTTTCTCGATCCAGTTTGAATAGTTCTAAATGGAGCTTTAAAAAATTATCTATTACTATTTATCTACTTATGTATCATTCTAGATATAATCATGACTTTGAATTGCCAAAATCAAAGCGAAAAAGTCCAAAGTGGATATATGGAAACTTTTGAGTTTCGTTTCAGATGTGAAGAAAGCGGAATATCCTAAAAAGGTTGGTCGGCTCAACTTCTGTGGAATTATCTAATTCGTTAGAAATAATCACTCGGAGAGAAATACACAAATTACCTGCGAGGCAAAGATTTGTAGCACGTTCAGGGAACCGGTGATAGTGTCTGCGTGCCTGATATGTGCATAATTGTAGTCTATAA
>JAOUZG010052315.1:2269011-2300886 GCA_026289955.1 Argiope argentata | reverse complement strand
TCTATCTATCTATCTATCTATCTATCTATCTATCTATCTATCTATCTATATACATGTACATGCCTAATATTAATATTTTCTTAAAAGCAAATTTAGTTCGGATTTCGGAATTCTGAACGATTCACTCACTCAATGACTTTTAACTTGCTTGTGCAGCTCTTACAATTTCTTTTATTTATTCGTTCAACGCTAAGAAATCCAGTTTAATCTTTATACTTTAACTTCTTACTTTATTTATCAATATTGCGTCGGCGTCGTGGCATAGGGGTAGAGTATCTTCCCGTGATCGGTTCGAGTCCCAGTACAAGCATGGTTGTTCTTCCGTGTCCTAACTGTGAGATGTGTGAATGTGCCCTTCCCTCTGTGAAAAGGGGCTGTGCAAGCGAATGTGATGAGTGAGGAGCAAACGTTGCCCTCTTAGTCCTAGTTGGCACTACTACAAATCAAGAGATGCCGATTAGGCTTAAATAGCTGCCTACCTGAGTGAGCTTGTCCATGTCAAGTGCCATAAGAAACAACAACACAGTGATAAAACTGTATATCGAGTTGCCTAATTTCCGATTTTGTAATTTGTTTGTTTTTTCAGTTCATGTTTCTGTAGATATATATTTTAGCCGACAGTAAATACGATGATATATTTAATTTAATCAAGTACATTGATTAAAGCCAGTGTCCTGGTATAGGGGTAACGCGTCTTCCCCGTGATCTGGGCGTCTCGTGTTGTATTCCCGGTCTAGGCATGGTTGTTCTATCTTTAAAGTGTGTGAATGTGCCCTCCCATAAGAAGGGACTTTGAAAGCGAATGTGATGAGAGAGTGATAAAAATCGTACTCTTGGCCTTAGTTGGTGCTACTGCAAAAACAAGAGACGCTGATTAGGCTTAAATCGCTGACTACCTCAGCTAGCCTGTTCATGGGTAGTGCTATTAGAAACAACCACACCACTATTGATTTTGTTATTGTTATTACCATTACTGCTTTAATTACCACTATTACTATACTCTCCTTCGATAAAAGAAGATAAATTAAGAGATTTTAATTTTCCAAGCGTCGCTGTTTATGAGACAAACACGCCCGGGACTAATATTCTACTTCAACTTAGGTAATACAGAAATAGAATATATAATGCTAAATATAAGCCGAAAAACACACACCCTTTTTTTCTATTCACAAAGAAGACTTAATTTTTTTGAATATTTATTAAAGAGTCAGTAGAATTTTATTAAATAAATGAAACATTCCTGAAATATTTTTTTCTTGAATAAATTGACTTGTTTTCATGTATATATTCAAATAATAGATAAATAGCAAGTGATATTATTACTTGTAACAAAATCTTTTATATTTTTATTCAACATTAAGCTATCTATTTGATTCTTTTGAAAGTTACGATTGCCGATTTGAACATTTAGATACTTTGAGCTCGTCTAAAGATAAAAATTATGTTTTAATGCATTAAAATTATTCACATCGTATAAAAAGTGAAGATTTATTGCAAGGTTAAGTTTTTCTAACACGTTTGGGATAATATGAAGATAAAATATTCGTGAATAAAATATCTTAATCAATTGCAATGCAAAGCTTGTTCTGGAGAATAAATATTATATCATTATGGCTATCAAATACACCATGATAAGGAAGTATTTTTTATTTATAGTTCTACTCGAAAAAGGAATATGTATTATGCTTATTATTATTTGTGGAAGAAATATTAAGAAACTTGTTTGAAAACCAAAGGCTGATTGAAATATTTTTTTCTTCAGAAATGCCAGAGAGAGAACAAGTTAATATCTAAAATGAATTAAAAATGAAGTTACTAGAACATTTTGGAATATATATTTTTTTAAAAAAACCTTTTCGTCGGAAGTCATCCTGTTTGTTTTTCAAAAATAAAATAATTAGTTGTTAAGTTTTCTTTTATTTATTTGGAGACAAAAATTAAAAATTAAATAAAATAAAAAAATTCTATTTAGGATGGCTATCAGATTAATCTTCGATAAAAAAAAATTGCCGGAATTATTCCGATTTTCTACAAATTTAAGATAAAAAACTACACCCATTAAATATTTGGTAAAAAAAATCTGATAATTTTGACAACTTTCGTTTATAATTTATTAAATGTTTATGTATATCAAACTGCATTCTCTGAATTTCTATAGTTTTGCA
The DNA here is from genome assembly GCA_026289955.1 of Argiope argentata. Taxonomy (NCBI): domain Eukaryota; kingdom Metazoa; phylum Arthropoda; class Arachnida; order Araneae; family Araneidae; genus Argiope; species Argiope argentata. The sequence continues at coordinate 2,298,721 of JAOUZG010052315.1, read as the reverse complement.
ATCAAAAGCTGCATTCATTATTTATTTTGTAAAATACATCTGATAATTTTGACAAACTCTGATCAGAATTAATTGAATTTTTATTCTCTGTATTTCTATAGTTTTACAATTAAAAACTACTTTAATTAATTTTTTTATAAAATACATCTGATAATTTTGACAACCTTCGAAAAGAATTTATTGAATTTTTATGTAGATGTGATTGCATTCTCTGAATTTCTACAGTTATATATATATATATATATATATATATATATATATATATATAAGTATATTTTAAAAAATAACTACTTAACAGAAATTCAATTGAAATAAAAATAAAATCTTGGATTTTGATGTTACCCCAATAATAAAAATTCTGAACAAAATTGTTACGATATCTCCCCGATATTGACCGACATTCGGAATATCGTACAATATCTTGTGCTAATTGGGTAAGGAGGGAATGAAGAGTCAGAGATTGACTCTGTTTGATAGCCTTGAAAAGGCTTGTTTATGTCTTGATAATAATCATAAATATGCCTTTCTAACCCAAAAACTGCTTTTTAGAATATGACATCCAGAGCAGGATATTCAGATTCAGGATATCCAATTGTTTTAAAACCTTGATGTAACTTTTTTCTGGAATTACAGTAAGCTTTATTACTTTATATAATATTTATAAATCAAGATATTCCTTTGACTGAATTACTGACGATCATAACATGCTTTCTATTTGATTTACAATCATTCTATTACCAAGGTAATAATCCATTTTGATGTAATTCAAGGGAATAATCCATTTGGTATAATCTATTTGTCAATAATGCAAGGAAATATTCCTTTTGGAAATAACCCAATGTAATGATCCAAAGAAATGATCCATTTGCCAATAATGCAAGGAAACAATCCCTTTGGAAATAACCCAATGTAATAATCCAAAGGAATGATCCATTTGTCAATATTCCAGTTGGAAATAATCCAAGATAATAATCCATTTGGGAATAATCCAAAGGAAGGATTCATTTGTAAATAATCCACTTGGAAATAACCCAAGGAAATCCCCTTAATCCCCCTAAGGGAATAATCCTAGGGAAAAATCTCTTGGATTATTCCCAAAGAATTTGTCATTAAATTAAGGAAATAACCCAAAATAAATCCATTTAGGAATAATTCAAGGGAAAAATCTTTTGGATTATTCCCAAAGAATTTGTCAATAAATTAAGGAAATAATCCATTTGGAAGTAACCCAAGGTAATAATCCATTTGGGAATAATCCAAGGGAATGATACGTTTGTCAATAATCCAAGGGAACAATCCAATTTGGAATTATCCATGGGAATAATCCGATTTGGAATTATCTATAGGAACAATCCAATTTGGAATTATCTAAGGGAATAATCCAATTTGGAATTATCCAAGGGAATAATCCAATAGAATAATCGATTTGGGAATTATCCACGAGAATATAATATTTGGGAGTAATCCAACGGAATCCCATTTTGAGAATTGTATTTGAAATCACGTTTAACATTTTGACTAAATTTAAAATATGGTAATTTTTATATTACAGAATCGTCAGTGTGGTGCAAAATAATCACGGACATCGATCCAGACACAGAGATACTGGTCAACCACCGATGGACAAACAGCCCGGCCCCTCTTTGTTTCACCGCCAAGGACAAGAGGGAGGATTTCGAACCACGCACACATTCCAAGCATTTGCTGCACAAGAACAAACTCCACCGAATCGCTGCGAGGAACGCACTGGAAAGTGATCAGCACACACAAGAAGACGATGCGTTCAGAGAAAAGGAGAGGAACAGCATGGAATTTGATGCGGAACAGCTGTCCGACCTGCGAAAAAGGAGTCATCAGTATTCAGAGGAAAATGTAATTAACATTTTGAAATCTATTAAAATGAGATTTAAGAATGTAATTAAGAGTTTCCGATATTTTTGTATGAATATCGGAGCTGTAAATGACAAAGTTATTACAAAAACAAAGAGCTTGAAAATCACAATCCTGAAAGAATAAGTATGATTCATTTGTTTAGCTTTAAGTTTTTGTTTAAAAACAACTGGTATAAAAGCGCGATTTGCTTTTTAAAATGGTATTTTACCGAGAAAAAGTACTTAAAATTGAACAGCAGTATAGTATCATTACTTAAGCTTTTAATTAGAAAAATAGAAATACAGAAACGCTGCTCAATTTATTTTTTGAAAAAGTTAAGTTCGATTAAATTCATCAGAATAAATATATTCTTATTTTTCTGAATTCATTATACTTTAAAGAAAAGTTATAAACATTTGTTTCCGAATTTTAAAATTTATAATTGCATTCTGGGGAAAAACATTTTTTATTTTTTAAAATAGAAATTAAAAAAAAACTGTATAATTATAGAATATGTCTTGATTGTATGCTTTTTTTTAATTTTAAACCTATTTTTGAAAAATACTTCAAGTGAAATTAATTTGCTTCAGAGAATAAAGCGAGAAAATAAATAAATTTTGTTTGCTTGTTTCGAGGAAAGAGGATATTTTTACACTCATTATTTGAAATGAAATTTCTTAGTACCGATTGAAGCTTAGAGGCAAATTGAGTCAGTTGTGCTGCCATCTACTATTAAGATTCTGAACTATTCTAAAGTAGACTATTAGTTTATTTTTTTATCAAATAGAAGGCTTCTGAATTATTAGGTAGGCTTATTCTTATTCTTATACATTTTCTATAATTCATGGAATTTAATTTTAATTTTGATATAAATGAATTTTTAAATTATAAAATATTATTGTGAAGCGCTATTGAGAGTTTTAACCTGATGGTTTGATCGGGGCATAATAGATGGCGACACCTGAACAAGTTCCTACCGAAATATTCCACATTAAATTTGTAAGTGATAATACAGGCTATTTATAAATAAATATGTCAAATTTGTTGGATATTAAACGAAAATAAAACAAATTATAACTAGTTGTTCATCGGAAATTACAAATGACATTTGATAGCTTCAACGCAGCTGTAATTGTTTATCGTTTCAAATTGTTTTAAAGAGACATGATAAATTGTTTCTTACATTTTCAGTATTTCTAATGCGTAACTGAAGCCTGCAGATATATCATTCCTACGTTTGTCAACATTTTTTGATAGAGGGGCAACAAATATCTGCTGTTTGAGGCAGCCGAAAAAAGTATCTAATATTTTCATACAAGCATATCTGTATTCATTCTAATCTTGACTGCAAACATTCAGAAAAAAACTATTAGACGAGCTATCATACAGCATCGATATCTGTTGTGTTGATGAGAATCTTTTCTTCGATATCCTTCTAATTTTTATAACTGTGTTGACTGAAAACTTCCAACTGTTATTTCTTTTATTTCATGCAAATTGTAAAGCTGTACTTTGTTTGATTATATTTCAATGAAATTGCAAAGTTTGAATATTCCTTATTCATTGAATTGAAAAAAAATCTAGTTTTCAGAATTTTTTAATTCGTTAGGAACGTAGATTTTGTGAAATAAAGAGACCAGAAAATCCAAGATTTTCATAAAACTTATTGAAATATTTTATAAAGCTTCTATATAATTTCGATCTTATGTGACTGGATATTAAAATTTTACATATAATCCAATAAGTAACATTTTCTATTAACTTTCAGGCCAGGGAACATAATGGAAGCGTTTCAAGTGATTCTGTTGTCAAATATGAGCCAACGAGTCCTATATCCCCTAACTGTTCTGCTGCATCACCTACGTCTATGGAAATAAGCAAGAGTGAGGTGGCCCATAACGAATCAGATGGACCTCTGTGTATGCCTTATCTCAATGGCTGCAATTATCCACCTGCATTTCCATACAGCGGATCGCTTACAGACACAGTTTCTGGTAATTTAGAAATGAGTTTGTTTTTAATTTATGGTTTTCGTAAAATTTTCAATGGAGAAAATTTCGATGACAGCTGTTCTAAGATTTTAAACTGCACTGTGTGTCAGATTGTATAATTGTAAATTTAGTTTCCTTTTCATACATAATTAGAAAAGAAAAAAGAAATTGAAAGAATTGTTTCGCAATTTTTATAATCGTCTTTTTCTACTTAGATTTTTGTGATCCTTATTTGATTTAAATTAACTAGCAAAATGAAAAAAATTTATGTCTTCATTTAGTATTCAAATATAGATAAATTTAGTTCGTGACTTTTCGTGCTTATTAAGTTTTAGCTGAAGCCTTTTTTGTCATTTCGAGTCTGAGTAAATGCCAATTGCTTTAAATTTAGGAATGGGAAAATGTTTGTTTTAACTTATGTGTAGATTTGTATTGTATTGCTACGGCCTAGCAGCTAGATTAATAATATTGTGGAAATCTTAATGTGTATAAAAAATATATTACTCTGATAATAAAAATTAATTGTAAAAAAATTATTTGAGTCCTGCTCTCTGAGCCATGTTCTGTGGATAAAATGTGAATATGAAAATAAAAATAATTACTACAGTTTGTCCCAAACCTGTTTTTCTCCTAAAAATTGGAAAAATAAATGAATAAAGTTCAATGGTTATTAGTAACTGTGGTAATTGAACATTGAAAAACATTTCCTATTTGAATTTTAAAATACGTTTTTCTGTATTGACATTCATAATAATCGTATGCCAATTAATTAAGTTATAAAAACCATTAAATGAATGACGATAATCGTTTATAAATATCTCAGTTTTTTAAAAAAATTTTTAGTTTTAGCAATATCTAAAAAAATTTGTTGTTATTTTGCAACAAAACGTCTATAAGCAATTATAAAATTATGTAATTAGATATTTATAGGTTCAACAATCAAACTTTATTTATTAAAAAATGATGCTGATTTTTAATTATAAAAAACTGATATCAAGAAAAACATGCGATTGATCTGGCACTGGGGAATAATATTTACTATACCAGCTTCAATTTCAAGCATCAAATTTAATGTACTTAAAATTAAAAGTTAATAAAGTAAATATTACTGTTTAAAAAATTTGAAATTTGAAATTTTATTTTAGTCTAAATAATGACTAGTTAAAAAAATTCTAACTACTTTTATATAAAGAAAAAATATAATACAAGCCCCTAATTTTAATTAATCATTATATTAAAAATATTGTATTTAAAAAAACGAATAGATTTAAAATATTTTGAAAAATAAATTTAAGAAAGGTTAATCAGTGAAATAATAATTTTATGATATTTATTATTTTCTTCTTAAAAAATCTTTATTTTTTCAGAAGGCCAGTTCAAGTGCGATGTGTGCAATATAACCTTTAATAGTCGTCGAATTCTCGAAGTCCATCAGACATATTATTGTCAAGGAAAAATATTTGGAACAGCAATCAGTTCTGATACTGATACTGAAGATAATTCTTCAAACATAAAATCAGGTAATTTCTGTGAAATTATTGAATTAGATGTCTTTTTGTGATTTGCGTTTTTCTAGATATATTTAATCTACATAAATTTTGAAATTTGAAACTCTTTTGTTGTTTCATTATTATGAAAATCAGGATATTTTATCAGCAAAATTTTTTAGTCACAGAATATATTCATACAATTTTTTTTTTAAAAAAATAGCAACTCAGATTAAGTTTCACACAATTCTAAAAGTAATAAAACTTACTAAATCTCTCATTTAGTGTAAATTTTTTAACAAAGTTGATAAAAAAAATATTAAATTCTTTAAGAAATAAAAGACAAATCTGAGGATATTTATTTCAGTTACTATATTTTACATTTTCCCCTTTATGATTATATCAATAGGGTCTTGTAACATTAATAAATTTGCGTTCAAATATAGGATGATGTTAAATATTTAAAATGTCATTACTCACATATACCATATTATCAACCCTTTTTTAATTTGCTCTTTGTAATTTGAAATTACTTTTTTTTCCTTTAATTTAAAGGATTTTGAAAATTTCCTTATAAACTATTTCAAATATTAAACTGTTTTGTGTATTAGAACATGTTAAGTATTTTTCTTTGAATTAATTATGCAAATTTGATTAAGCACAGGTTCGATAAAATTGTCCTTAAAGCATCGAAAACTTTAAAAAAAAAGTTACCCAATTCTTATTAATTTTTTTTTAAAAAAAGGTTACCCAATTCTTATTAATAGTTTGCATGAAATTGAGGTAAATCCAGAGGAATAAATAAAAAAATATATATAAATGGTTTTTTTTAATTATTTCTACAACTATTAAAACCTTGTAAACCGGAGAAACTCGTAGCGTGCTGTTTGGGTGGTGAAGGTTTAACTCTCTAGATAATGAATGTTTCCTCGTGCTGCCATCTCTGGGACAAACACGAAACGAATTGCATAAAATTTTTCAGTTCGGCGTACTATTTATGAAAACATTCATGTAGTTTTGCATTAAAATCCAAACTTATTGATTTAATGAGAAAAAGTTTCGTTATTTTGATATTCTTTAGTGTTTATTTCTATGAAATATGTTAACTATTTAAGGAAGATTGTTTAATTTTTAAGATAAATCTTGGGCTTTTAAAATTATTGTCCCTGATTTTTGAGACATTTAAAAAAAAAAATATTTAATTCATGTAAAATTATCTGTAATTTTCATAGATTCCTGTTACATTTTAAAAACAATTTGATTTAATTATTAACTTGTTTATCATTTATAATTTTATAATGATCTTAATAACAATATTCAAGAACATTTCCTACATGTAGTTTGATAGCGTATTCAATTTTACAAAGGGAAAAGCTTTGGTATATTTATAGACGCATTATCATTAAACATTAAATAAATTACATTAATCAATCTTTTGATAAAATAAAAAAGTGGTTACAAATAAAGAGTAAAATCAGTGAAATAAAAATAATAATCAAATAATTATTAGCTAATAATTAAATATTTGCATTATAAAAGATTCTAGAATCAAAATATAATTTGTAATTTAATAAATCTTTAAAACATAAAACAGGAATATTTAGTATGTTTAATGAATAAAAAGAGTAATAACAGGAGAGTTTTTTCATAATTCCGAATACATCCCTATGTGCTAGCTAAATGTTTGCTTTTCGACATGGTTATATAAAATTAATTCTGATATCTTTTAGAAATTTTATATGAGATCTTTTTTTGTTACTTATAAAAAGAAATGCATTTATTAATTTTCTTAAAAAATTCATCCTTGAAATAAACTGACTAGTAAATATTTTCTATAACAATATTTTGCATTATTTAAAAATATATTCATTAAAAAATATAAATAAAAGGTTATTGTAAAATATATGTTTATAGAGTAAAACTTAGACTATTTCTAATTTTTATATGTTTAGATACAAATCTTTAAACAACTATATGGAATGCAAAACTATCTGTAATTATCATTGTAATGAAATAAAATTCTGCTATAGCTATTCGTACTATAAGCAATAAAGAAATAAAATTGTTAGTGGCTCGAAAAGTACATTTAAGAAATTAAATCCTTTATATTCTTCTCACAATAATATGTTAATTAATTTAGTATTTTTAAACGAATTTCTTCAATAAATTTTCATAATTTTACGATGTCTTGACCCCCCCCGATTATTTAAAATTGATTTTAAATGCTAGACATAACATTGTTTAATAACGGAAAAGCACCTATATTTACACACACACGCACGCACGTACGCACGCGCGCGCACACACACACACAATGTGTAACAACAGAGATCTTATTACAAATTACTATTTTTGTTTACAGTAACAGATAAAATTTTATCTTTTAAGTTAAAAAATTACTAAAAATTATTTAAAGAATATACACTAAAATTATTATCCAACTAGTGATTTAAATATGTTGCAAAGACATTCTCATTTAATAAAAAGAAAGCCCTATCCACTTTAGTACACTAGGATAAACGGTAATTATTTAAAATATTCGAAAATGTACATAAAATCCATATGTAAAGTATTGCATTACGACTAACACATTTTATTTGATTATGAGGAAAATGATATTATTTTAACTATGCCATTATTTTTCATGCTATAAATTATAAAATTTTCATTAAAAAAATACCATGTTTTCTCCAAGAAAATGTAAAAGTTGGATTTTTTTTACTCACGCCCCATTTATTTCAAAATGAAAAAAAAAATGATATAAAAATTTTGAAATTAATTTCAATTGACCATAGTAACATAAATGTTTGACTATTAAGTAAGCCAGTTATGTCATGGAATTTGTCTTCAAAATTTATCAAAACATTTATTAATTAGCATTTTTGCCTTTTTTAATGCAGATTCAAGAACAATAGAAAGTCCCACAGCATTTGAAGATAGAGAGAAACACCTCCAGAAGGAATTTCCATGTGCCAAAAGTCTTCATCAAGAGGCAATTGGAGCCAATGAGCCTCCTATTCTCGCCAAACGAAGGCGAATGACATCAGCCAATGATACTCCTGTTGCATCCACAAGGCTTACTCGTCTTTTCAAATGTCCATACTGCAGTTACTCATCCGACAAGAAAGCTAGTCTGACTCGCCATGTTCGTATGCACGGAGCTTCACCAAGTGCAGATGGACATGCCGACATGCCATTGCCAACACCACCTATGGCTCGTTATTGTGCGAACTGCGATATACAGTTCGCTTCGTACAAAAATTACCAGGTAAAGTTATTTATTAATGATAATTATAATTAGCATTATTATTAAATAAAAAGCTGTCAATTTAATCAATTTTGACTGTGACTTTCTCATTCACATTGATGAATGTTTTTCTGGATCATTTTATATTATAACTTTCAAAGAAATTTTTTATGGATGCATAGTATTTTTTGAAATCAAACATTGCAATGCATTTTGATATTAATATACTTTTTTTTTGGTTTTCAGTGATGATTTTAAAAACGCTATTAAATAATAGAAAATCCTTTCTTAGTTAAGAATATATTTGGAACTTTGTTATCAGTTCATAGATATTAGATGCATGTAATCTCAACAGAAGAATACATTGTTTAGAAATAATGAGTAAACATACAGAATCTAAATAAGATGAATATATATGCATATTACATACGAATTATAATAAATTCCAGGTAGCACATCCTGTTGCATTATATTGTACAATATTGTCCAATATGATATGATATTAAACAATATTCCTCAATATTAAACAATATTGCGAATATTGATCAATATTGTACAATATTATATGATATTAAACAATATTCCTCAATGTTAAACAATATTGAGAATATTGATCAATACTGTACAATATTATATGATATTAAACAATATTCCACAATATTAAACAATATTTAGAATAATGATCAATATTGTGCTATATTTGTGTGCTACTATGGATATGTAATGTTGCTAATAGTTTCCTTTTTTTATTTAATCAAATAAGTAATTAGCGTTTTTTACAAAAAAATATATATATAACTTTTTATTGTTTTCCAGGTACATAAAGAATTTTATTGCAGTACAAGGCATGTTCACAAAAACATAAATCCTCCAACATCTCCGAGCTCTGGACAGCAACTTCAACAACAGTTACAGCCTCAGCAATCCCAGCCAGTCACTTTACCAAATCAACCAAGATCTCCAGAAAACTCAACTGCCACAACAGAATCTGATGCAAAGGGTTTCAATATGGTACTCAATCAACCTTTATACGCAGCCATTTCCACTAGCCCCCTGATTCTTGTACCATGCTCTTACGTGGCAGGAGGTGGACTGTCGCCAGCCGCTGGGCTGATTCCCGCTGGGAATATTATTATCCCAAATCCATCTACTACTCCAGACAGTGCCTCTGATTCACAAGGTGGTAATGTTATTCCAACCTATACCGTAATGCCTGGAGCAACAGTTGCTGAACTTAGTTCTGCATCTTCTCCGTTGTCTGGAGAGGACGCAGCTAAAGAGGAGACAAAACCGGTTAAAACTACGAAAGAAAAGACTGTTAAACCAAATCCGAGCAAATCTCCAAAACATACAAACAAAGAGGACCCAGAAAAACCATTGGATCTGAGTTTCAAAAAGAAAGAAGGGGAACCTGATAAAGCAATCATGCCAAAACCATCACCAGATAATGGTAATTATAATAGTTAGTTAAAAATATTTTATACTTAAAATACTTTATTTCCATCGAGTAATTTGTTTCTTTGTTCGGCTTTCTTAAAAACCATACGGAATTTTCAAGAAACCATTTTACAAAATGTGTTATCAAAGATTATAGAACTGGTTGCTAAATTTATTCGAAAGACAAGCCCAATAGCCAAACTAAGCTAATATATTATTATCAAGATGAAAAATTAATTTTAGACAAAAATTTTTTCAAAAAATAGATGTTTCCAGATATTCAGTAAAAAAATTCCACCTTTTATGGCACAGCATTTATCAGGAAACACATGAATAGAAGAAAGTTACTTTTGCAGATGAATTTATAATAGAGACTCATGTAGATTGTAAAAGTATTTGTGCATGTACATCCTTATATAAACATTAGGGACACACAAGACCTCAGTTTTGTTTTAATGACACAACTCTGATAAGGAACTTTTGACAAGACCAATTCTCTTATACAGAGTAGTCAGAAAGCACAAGATATTGTACACTATAAAAATAATACTATATAATGTGCTGAATATTAGAAAATGTTCATCAATAATTTCTTAGAATCATACAAATACATAGACCCATGCATAATCAAAATAATGAATAGACCTATGCAATTGCATATATTCCTAAATAAGCCCAATAATACACAAACCCATATAGTTACAAAGTTCATGTATAGGCCCATACAAGTACGTTGAACCATTCAATTACAAAGTTGATATATAGACTCATACAAGTACATAGATCTACACAATTACAAAGTTCATGTATAGACCCATACAAGAACATATATATATATATATATATATATATATATATATATATATATATATATATATATACAATAACAAAGTTCATGTATAGACAGACCCACACAGTTACAAAGTTCATGTATAGACAGATCCACACAGTTACAAAGTTCATTTATAGACCCTTACAAGTACATAGATCCACACAATTACAAAATTCATGTCTAGACTCATACAAGTACATAGATATATACAATTACAAAGTTCATATATAGGCCCATACAGTTACAAAGTTCATGTATAGGCGCATACAGTTACAAAGTTCATGCATAGACCTATACAAGTACATAGAACATACATGAATCAAACAATGCATAGACCCATGTGGTAACAAAGTTCATGTATAGACCCTTACAAGTACAATGACCTATGCAATTTCAGATTTCATGTATAAAACCATACAAGTCAACATATCCATACAATTACAAAGTTCATGTATAGATCTATATAAATACATAGCATTATACATAAAACCAAATAATACATAGAACCATTCAGTTACAAAGTTCATGTATAAACAAAATAGTTGTTTTATCAATTGCATAATTTTTTTAAAAAATTTCCTTTCAGGATCCCGAAGTTCAAACTTTTCTTTACCCTCTTCATCCGCCTCGTCTTCAAGTGAGGAAAGTTGCCCGGTGCCAGTAGGGGGTCCGTCTTTGCCCATCCTACCGCTCATTAATCAAGCAGCAGATTTAAGTCTTATTGCCAGATCTGGATTAGATTCGAATGGACCGACTGTGGCGCCAGTATTGCCTCCACCCCAAGTACTCGTGAAGCAAGGAACAAGCAAATGCAAAGAGTGCAACATAGTTTTCTACAAGTATGAAAACTATCTGGTGCATAAGAACAGATACTGTGCCTCGAGACTGCAGCCAAAGCAGGAAGTCAATTCACCCGAGAGGGGCAAATTAGATGAACCCGAGTCTCCTGAACGAGAGGAATCAGGTAGGAAGAAAATGGTTTGATAATGTCTAAATATTATTTCGCTTCAATACTTGATAAGAAACTAATTTTGAGAATCTCAAATATTTAATATAAGACTGAAAGAAAAATTTGGAAAAATTTAAATTTCATAAAATAATTAAATGTTGATTATTAAATTGGATGAGTATCAATACTAATTTTCGAAAGTGTTAAATATTTAAGGAAAGTATCAAGAATTCAACCTTATAAAATAAAGAGGGAAATCATAATAATAATTATCAACTGAAAGTTTAAAAAATAGTTATAACAGATATATAAAAATGCTCATATATGTAAAGAACTGATATTACGCCGGCTTTCTGGCACAGAGGTAGCGCATCTTCCTCGTGTTCTGGGGGTCTCTTTTCGGGCATGGCTGTTCTTCTGTGTACTATCAATGAGATGTGTGAGTGTGCCCCCCTGTAAAAAGGGGCTGTGAAAGCAAATGTGGGGAGTGTGTAGCTAAGTCGAACTCTTGGACGAACTCTAAGACGCTACTTTCGGCTTAAATCTGCTGCTGTAACAGCGTGGACCTTGTCCATAGGCAATTGCCGTAAGTAACAACACAACAGCAACACGGATATTAATTAGAGACACCGAAGTACACCATTATTAACTTTTAACTGACATTGTTTTAATTTTTGGGTGTATAAGCTTTATATAGACAGTAAAAACTGTGTTAAAGTATAACTACATTCAAATTATATTTTCTTTAAAATATATTTGATATTTTTGAAAAAAAGTACCGTTATAAAACTATCACTAAAATAAAAAATTAAACGATAGAGTAAGTAATAGATCATTACTATCATTTCTAAATTACATATTAATGTAAAGTAGATCATTATGAGATAAAAACTAAACCAAGAATATATTGCTTCAAGTATGGCAATTCTGTTCCGTTTAATTTATATGGTAAAATAATGTTTTTAAAAAATCCATTAAACTTAAATAGCCATTCTTTTTCGTTTAAATTACAGATGAATTAAATTTTTTTTCGCTTGTTGTTCAAACATGAAGCACATAATACACATTCTCTGCATCTCACAATATTGATCAATGTTAATTAAAGGAGGCTAAACTATCGGGCCTTCCCGATATTTTTTAGTTACGAGTGGTATAAGTAAGATTCCAAATTCCTTTGTGGTTTGTGATGAGTAAAAATCTTTGAATGAAAATTACCTTGGCAGTTTTTGAAAAAAAATTCTAAAATTCTTGAAAATGTGCGGGTTTCAAACCGTGTTTCACATGATTTTATCTCAGAATTTATTTCTAAAGCAACAACTAAATTTCTGAGGAAATCACAATTAAATAGAAAAAAATTACAATCTTTGTTATCTAATGCAGAATTACCCCTATAACCTACATTTTACTGTAAGTCTTTTCTTTTTCTTCAAGGATTTTGAATAACTTGCAATAGTATTAGTATTTCTTTTTACAGCGCCTCGAATTTCCCAAAAAAGCCCCATTTCATCACCTAGAGTGAACAATGCTAGAACGCCACCAGTTCCAGAGATTGCCGAAGCGCGAGAAACCTCTCCTAGTCAACAGCCGAATGCTGCCATGCTCCAATTCTACTGCATGGCTTGTGGGATCAAGTACACCTCCATCGACAACCTCAGAGCCCATCAGCAGTACTATTGCCCGAAGAGGGACATGAATGTACCCCATCCAGTTGCCCTGATTCCTTCTTTCTCACGAAACACCCACGAATTCAAGTGTGGCAAGTGCAAGAATGCCTATCCCACCGAAGAGTTGCTCAGACAACACCCATGTGTAGTGCAAAGGAAATGCCCCTACTGTGATGTTTATTGCCCTACACTGAGTGCTGCTCAGAGACATTTGGTAACTCACACCGGCATTAAATCTTTCAGATGCTCTTTGTGTGGATACAAAGGTCACACATTGAGAGGGATGAGAACTCATATTAGAATCCACCTAGACAAAAACAGCTCCACACCGGAAGAGGCCTATATCTTATGCATGGATGAAGGGGGTGCTGAAATAGGATGCGCCAGTCGAAAATCTCCAGGTTCTCGAATGAACCTGGACAGAATCAAATCGGTAATCACCACGGAGCCACCTCAAGGGGAAGCATCTATGGCAGTCAGTCCGGTTGCTGGACTTCCATCTTCCATACTTCCAGCAGAAGTAGTGGCGATCAAGGCTGTACCAGATGATACGGTTGCCACAGGGGACACAACTCACTGGTGCCAGATATGCGGGTATTCGTCTTCATATAAGGGAAATGTGGTAAGACATGTAAAGCTGGTCCACAAGGATTTAGTATCCACACAAACAATGTCCAATATCGTAAATAGTCGACCGAGCATTGAACCTCCTTCGAAACAAAATGATTCAAATGAGGCCATAAGTCGTGTGACTTCTCAGGACTCATTTCTGAGCGCCAGTAACACAGAACATAGTAACAGCTCGTCGAGTGTTGACGTGAAACCGATGGTTAATGGTATTTTGAACAAAACTGAACAACAAATGAGATTGGAGGACAAGGCCTTATTATTAAAAACTGAAACGGTGTCACCACCACCTAAGTCACCGACTACAGATAGTGCCACGGCGTCGAAAAGCGTCAAGAGGCCTCTTTCTGAAGAAGGACAATGTCCTTCGGGGAATTTTAATTCTAAAACGGGGCCAAAATACTGTAAATCTTGTGACATATCTTTCAATTACCTTTCAAATTTTCTCGCACATAAGCGGTTTTATTGTACGCCAAAGTCAGGCGAAGTTTCTGGACAGGAGACAAATTCAGTGCAATCAGTTCAATAGAAGATACTAAAATACGTTTGCTTTCAATTTCGAAGATTGAAAGACTCATGAATCGAATATTTATATATAGAATTTCAGAAGGTGCAATCAAGTTTTGGCAGAAAAACCTTAGCTCTTTTATTTTTCAGTGTTATTTGAAATTTGTGTTCATTTTTATGTGAGCATTTTTATCACCGAATAAATGTATAGATCAAATGTTTTGTTATAAGCTGTATGTGATGTTTAAATAGAAATTTGAATTTTATTTTAAAATTTGTTTTTTTGAAATAGAATGAAACTTTTAGTATGACTATTAATTCAATACGGAGTTTGATCAGAACAATCGCAGCCATTTTTCGATTGTTATGTAAAAGTACTGCATTTATACTTTGCTGCTTATGAGAATATATAAAGATTACTTAATGAATTTTAATCGTATTTAAAGACTGAAACTCTTTATTATTCTTACTGATTACATTTTACGCTTTATTCCAAATGAATTGTTTTAGATTGTGATTTTAATAATAACGGAATTCTACTTCAAATTCAAAAAAAAAAAATTTAGATAAGAAATTTAGTTTTCCTCTATCTTTAAAAAAATTGAAATAATTTAAGTAAACGTGACATTTTTCATCATTTCTTTCTTAATTTTTTAATAAATTTTTGAAGCAATGAATTAATTTCATTAATTTCATAATCGAAGTCAAGAGATTAATTACAACTGATAAATACTTACATAAATTTTCTTTAAACAAAGATAAAAACTAATAAATGTTTAAAAATAAATGTTAAAATCTAATCATACAAGAATAAAAGAAAAACTATTACAATCTATAATATTTTTTCAATTGAGCTTCTGATCTTCAGATATTTTCAATGAAAATAATCAGATAAATAATGAGTGTTTTACTCTTTATTAAAATTGATTTCGTTATGAAAAAAAATATTTGTAAATTTTTTTACAGATAATATCTTGTTTTGTTTTTTTATTGTTTATCTGCAACATCCTCTCATTGTTTTGTACATTTATATCATATATTTGAAACCTTTTACTATTATTTTTCATTCATCCTAAAACAATCATTCATTTTGTTTATGCTCTGCTTTTTTATGTGAAAACATATTTAATGATCACTAGTTTATGTATTTGAAATATTATTACAGTATTCTTTTAAAATATTTAAAACTATAAACCTTCAGTATTGTAAAATATTAGTTTTGTTTAGAAATAATTATTTAGTTACTTTTTGAAATTCAAAAAGTTACAGTTTATATTTAAACTTTTAACATCTTTTTTTATTTCATCTTCATAATTTTGCATTTTAAACCACACAAAATGTTGAGTTTCGTTAAGAAATGGTTTTTTGACTACTTTATTTTATTTACAAAATGCAAATTTGACTTAATACTTATTACAGGTTATTTATCTGTAATTACGGTATTCTATAGAGAATTAAAATACAAATATATTAGAGCAAAATGAACCACTTTATAATTTTTTAAAAAATTACACCAATCGTAACTGCAAATAAATATTGTATCATCGCTTACTTCATTTTAAAAATGAAGCCACACTGTTTATATTCTTGATATTTTGAAAATTTTAAAAATCAATGTTTATTTTATTGCTGCAAACTTTTTTTCTCTTTCAAATTTTAGTGTTTTTGTTAAATTAGCTGGATATTAAAAATAAGAAACACACCACTACAACAAAAATAAACTCTCTGTAGTAATTAAAGTACTAACATTGAATTCAAAATATGATTAATTAATATTTTGCAACTAATAGATTTAGATTCCTTCTTATTTAAATTCTTAGTTAATCTTAATTAAATAACATTTGCATTTATCAGAAATAAATTGAATTTCAGATCTGATTGAAATATTTTATTAAAAGAAAGAAATTGAATTTTAATATCGGTAATTAAACTCGTAATTAACAAAAGTCAATTGTTTTCAATATTTATTAAGTCAAATTTGTAGTTAACATAAATAAATTTATATTTCAAACTTGATTAAGTCAAGTTTGGGAAGAACATGCTAGTCTTTCCATGTTTCTAAGTAGCTAGTCCTTATTATTCGTGAAATTGTTGAGTGCCAAAGCATACGTCTTATCGGTATAGTCATCAGAGAACGTATGAGTTGTAATTAAAACATATGAGAGAAAAAAATTACATATACATTTCGTTACTGAAAATTGTATTTGATGCATATTGTTCTGCACTTAATGATGAATAATGCATTAATAATGGGAATGGTGCATAATGTGCACTAGAGATTCATAATATGTATATAATATGTAGATTTTTGCAATTACGCGGGAATTGTAATGTACAGATTTTTTTTGTTGTTTCCCAACAGTATACGCATTTCACGTTATGTAGTTTTGATGAGCTTTCATCATGTTTTGCTCTTTCACTTGCAAGAAAAGAAATAAAGCATTGTTCACAAGTTGTTACATGTTTCATTTGTTGTATTCTCTTTATTTCACAATCAAATAAATCGTAAAATACCATTGTAGCGCTAGCCTTATAAGTCAGATAGCATCTACGATACTGAAGTCGACTTTTGTATTATGATCATGTTACTTGGCTGCTGGCCCTAGCGTCGCAGGTTCGTACGGCCACCTTCAGTCGCTACATTGATGACCTTGACAACGCAACCTTCCTCAACAGTCATGGCACCATCTACCCGCAGGAAAATCGTCAGACTCACTTGACGTAAGCAAAAAAAATCAAATAGTAACTCGCCATAATGCTTGGCGCAATACAAAATCGTTCACTTCTTCGCCGACTCACTGGTGGGGGAGTACTGTAGAGCTAGTCTTATAACCCATATAACATTTACGATACTGAAGTCGACTTTTGTATTATGGTTGTTACTCGACTACAGGACGTAGTGTCGCAGGTTCGTACCGCGACCTTCAATCGCTACACCATATGATGACACTAAGAATTTCTGGTCGATAAATCCCCAATCTTCATAATAGAATTATTCCAAAATTACAATCTTCCAGAACCATGCTGTTCTAGGTAGACAATCAATGAGTCTCTTATCTTTATAATCAAAAAATTCATAAATTAACATGTGCCAACCTCATACTGTGCTTTCTAGAAGGACAATAAGTGCTCAGTTTTTACTATAATCATAAATGTGCTACCACTAGCATTTTGTTCGAGGTTATTAAATCATTATTGAGTCTCTTATTTCTTTAATTAAAAAAATTCCCAAATTTACATATACCAAAGTTTATGTTGTTTGAATTAGATATTTGAAAAAGTCTCTTTTTTAAGCATTTAATTGTTCACAAAATATTACGTACCAATAGCATTGCGTTGTTCTAAGCAGATGATAGGGGAATCTCTTTACTCCATAAAATATTTGGCGCCAACAGCATGACGTTATTCTATGCTGAGGAGTGAATCTCTTTACTTCATAAAATATTACGTAACAACAGCATTATGTTATTCTAAGCAGATAAAAGATGAATCTCTTTACTTCATAAAATATTATGTACCAACAGTGTGAAGATTTTCTAAGCAGAGGTTAAGAGAATCTCTTTACTTCCTAAAATATTATGTACCAACATCATGATGTTATTCTAAGATGATAGGTCAATCTCTTTACTTCCTAATCAAGTTTTACCAAAAAAATATCAGAACACCGAATGGCAATATGATATTATTCCAGGAATATGAACAGTGATTATCTTTGCTTCATAATAATAATTCTTCTTAAATTAAGTACGACGAAATGATACTCTGGACTGAAGAACTATATATATATATAGTATCATATATATATATATTCATCTTAGTGATATTTTTTTACATTTTAAAAATCCTAATGTATGGCAACAAATCAAGGTTACCATATATTAGAATATTTAAAATCTGAAAAAACATTTAACGTTTCAAATATTTAAAAAAATTTCTTGACTGGTTAGGATTTGAAATTAAATTTTCTCGAGTTATTCAGGCAAAGATTTTTTTTCTTACTCAACGAAAGTAATTGGTTTTCTTGTAAAGATTTAAGGATTATTCTGCTATGTAACACTAAATCCTTTGAATTCAACGCTTGAGAAATTTTAAACCCTGTAAGTGAATTCAATTGAAAATGAAAGCAAAATAGACAGATTTTTACGTAGCCTTTTCCAGCGAAGAATTTGCCAGGATCATTCGAGAAGAAATATTTGAAAAACTATTTAACTTCTTAACAAACTTAAAAAAAAAAATCCTGACTCTCTACCTTTCTATCAGGAAATAATATTAATAGCCCCCTAAAGTTTGCTTTTAATTGCTTCGATGGGAAAAGAATGTTCGGCACGTACCATAAAAATTTTATAGCAACGTTTCTAATTTAAAAAAAAGAAAAATTGCAGCAATAAATTATTTTTAACGAAGATATAAACCTATTTGATTTTGAAGAAATTATTCGATTTTAAAATATGGGAAAAATAAGCAAAAAAAGTGGCTTAAATTAGTGCATTTATATTCATTTCTGGGAATGTTGCTCAATAATTAAAGAGCTTTATCATGTGTATTATAAATGTTTTTTTCTTCTGTTAGTTAGAACTGAAAGAAAAGAGCATATGAGGTTGAAAAAAATCAACCCGCCCCCTGCTTTCGATAACCCTAAACATTTTACACTTCAAAAAGTCCTGAAAAATTGATTTTGGAATTGTATTTCTATATTTGTAAACCCAATAAATAAAAGACAGAGCGAGTTAGACAAATGAAATTTAATAAAGAACTTTACATCAAAATTAAATAAATATTTTACTCTGGAACAAAATCCTACTTCAGCTTTTCTCATGTCTATGTAAAGATGACAACTTTAAAACCTAATGGAACGAAAAAATAGTAACTAACTTATAATTTTTGTTAAAATTGTATGTGTGCATAAAATTTAGTACGAGTATGTTTTGAATTGATTGTTTGAATGCGCATGGCATCATGATTACGAGGTAGTAGGAATAATAATATGACACCATATGCTTTGTGAAAAAAAGAAGGAAAATACCATCAAATTGGGTGAAAAGAGAAGATGGTAACACTAACAGATTATGTGAATCGAAATCATGACAACGTGAACAAGTAAGACAAAATGAGAGCATGATAATACCAACAAGTTAGGTGAAACTAGAGAATGATAACAACAACAAGAAAGTTGAAAAGATGACAGAATAATACCAAGAATCATGCATTAATTTTAGAATTGTGATCGTTAAAGAAATTCAAGATTATGCTCTTTAATATTTTCGGAAAATATAAAATCTTGCTTCAAATCGGCTAAATAATTAAAGTATTGTTTTAGAAATTCAAATCCACTAAGTTCGTAAATTCACAATCGATTGTAGATAGTACATGGTGTGAAAACAATCAGTATGCCCCCAAAATTTCCTGAGTCATTTTTTAGGTCCTGAAAGTTCTAAGTCAGTGAATTTCCTTCATTCCGGGCCCCTTCCAACATGTTTAAAAATCCGACTTTTATAACACAAAGACACAGATAAAAAATACGAAGGCAACAAATGTATAGCCGAGACGAACACAGGCAATACAAAGTAGTAAACTATAACAAAAAATAGTTCACAAGTAGTAATAATAACAATAGCACACAAATTGACCAAGCAGAATTAAGCAGGAGGATAAAGTCTACTTAGTTTCACCATACCTTCTTTCTTAACACCTGCATTTCTCCATTTTCTCCTTGCCTTAGCTGTATTCACCTGCCGATTTTCTACTATAAGGCTTCTTCTTGTGTACAGCTGACCACCCCGCCACCAATGAACGTAGCAGTATCGACAGGATTTGTTGTGGCCGACTGTGGACTGTACCAATGTCCCTCCTTACATTGACCGAGTCTGTCAAACTGATATTCTATTCTAGATGATTGGCCCCAAATTGGTCAAATACTGACCACCTCCCCCTCAAAAGAAGTACACATGTGCATAGATTATATATATTTTCACTTCTATTATGATATATATTTTTTCGAGCTTCTTCTTCTTCTAGTACACTGCCGACCACCCCGATACCACAGAACGTAGCAGTATCGACAGGATTTGTAGTGGCTGTCAGCGAACTGTTGCAATGTCCATCCTTACATTGACCGAATCTGTAAAATTAATATTCTCTTCGAGATGATTGGCCTCAAAGTAGACATCATGTCCATCAGAGTTTTTATATTACTTGGTACCATCAGTACTGAACTCAAGTCATTATTTTCCACTTTCAGATGTTTTCTATGCTCGGAGATTTCTGCGAACTTAAATAGTGGTAAACAGTACCGATTCTTCCACAAATGCATTTATTTTCCTGCGTTTGTTCAAATTCTACTACAAGGCTAGAAGCTTCTCACACGACTCGATGCTGCTTCCAAATTAAGCACCAGAACTCGACATACAATTCATTTCATTAATCGGTTGAGATCCGCAGAACGCTTGTGATCCGATATAGAGAGGAAATAGAAAAAAATCACTATCCGGCCATTGTTTCGTTATTCTCTCAATTAACGACTGCTACTCCAATTCATTGCAGCTTGAAACTGCTCGTCTTTTATAATTAACGGAAGGTTGGCCAAAAGGTTCTTGACCAGTCAGACGTATCTCAATTCTTATTTTCTAGACTGCTAAAATTATGAAAATTTCCAGCAATATCTATTTTGTCACCAAATCCACAAGTTTTCCGCCAAGCTGTGAGATCCCTGATGTGGCACCAAATCAGCAATTCCTAAAGCTGATCATAAAATGGTCTTTACAGTGATTCAGCTAACCGTGCTGTGAAGAAACATTACAAGTTTGTAACAATATTGTTCCAATTTATTTGATTCTCTTTATTACGTAGCAAAGCTAAATTGAAAGGAGACAAATGTTACAAACTTACAGGAAATCTGAGGGTAGTGGCTGAGTAATCTATTACTCTTATTTGTGTTTAACAGAATACTTCTTCTAGTGTACAGCCGACCACCCTGCCATAAGTAGTAGTATCGACAGGATTTGTTGTGGCCGACTGTGGACTTTAGCAATGTCCATCCTTACATTGATCGAATCTGTCAAACTGATATTCTCTTCTAGGTGATTAGCCCCACAGTGATCAAACACTGACCACCTCCTCCTATACAAAATTTCAACAGTTGTCAAAAAACCGACAATTTTAGACATAATGTCATTCAGAGACCTATGATTGCCTGTTATCATCAGTACTGAACTCAAGTCATTATTTTCAACTTGCAGATGCTTTCTATATTCGGAGATTTGTGCGCATTAGTTTAAATAGTAGTAAACAATACCGATTCCTCTACAAATGCATTTATTTTCCTGCATTCTTCCAAATTTTACTGCAAGGCTACAAGCTTCACACACGACTCGATGTTGCTTCCAAAAGAAGCACCAGGACTCGACATACAATTCATTTCAGCAATCGTTTGTGCAATGATTATGACTTGTGTAATGGATAGCTTGTGAAATCAGCAATGATTGTACTTGGATATAGAGGTTCATCGCTATTCCGCCATTTCTTCGTTATCCTCTCGATTCATGAGTGCGACTCTGATTGATTGCAGCTCTAGGCAGCCGGTCTTTGAAAATTTCCAGCAATATGTATTTTGTCGCCAAATCACTAAGTTTTTCGCCAAGCTCTGAGATTACTGATGCGGCACCCGTTCAGCAACAAATAGAGCTGATCATAAAATGATTTTTACAGTGATTCAACTAACCGTACTGGGAAGAAACATCACAAGTTTGTAATAGTATTGTTCCAAATCATTTGATTCTCTTTATTACACAACAAAGCTAAATTGAAAGGAGATACATGTTACAAACTTATAGGAAATATAGAGGAAACGACAAGTAATCTATTCTTCTTCTTTTTGTTTAATAGAAGTTTAATAATCTATTACTCTTCTTTTTGTGTATAGCCGACTACCCCGCCATACGTAGCTGTATAGACAGGATTTGTTGTGACCGATTGTGGACTTTAGCAATGTCCACCCTTACATTGCCCGAATCTGTCAAACTGATATTCTCTTCGATATGATTGGCTCCAAAATGGTCAAATACTAACACCTCTCCCTCTACAAACTTTCAAACAATTGGCAAAAAAACTGACAATTTTAGACATCATGTCCTTCAGAGTCCTAAAATTACCTGATACCATCAGTACTGAACTCAATACATTATTTTCAACTTGAAGATCTTTTCTATGTTCAGAGTTTTCTGTAGGTTCCTTTAAATAGCGGTAAACAGTACCGATTCCTTCTATAAATGCATTTATTTCCTGATTTCTTCCAAATCTTTGGAAATATGCAGGAAATCTTCAATATCCTGATAGAATTTGGATTACCAGTGGTTGGTATTCTTATTTTTAGGAATAAAATAGTAAATTATTCTACCTTTTTTGAACATATACCATTTGTGAAACCACTGTAGCTTAATTTTTTCTCTCAATTCCCTCAACTTCAACATAATTATTAACTTAAAATGAATAAATAAGGCCTTTGACACTCTTTCATAATACTATATTTGAAGAAATACAAGCGAAGCGATAATTCCCTAATCTTGTACATTCGCTTTTATTATTTTATTTAATGAATTAATGGTATCTATTTTCTATTTAAGAAAATGATAATGTCTCTCTGTCGTTATTCATCAACTGACAGCGTTTCAAATCTGTAATATCCATCCCAAAATAGCTCTTGGGTTTCTTTAAAATGGATGTTAATATATCTAAACCTAACTAAAAGGAAATAATATATATATATATATCCGTACTTATTTACAAATAAAAATGTAAAATTGTTGTGACAACCCTTGGGTTTCTTTAAAATGAATGTCAATATATCTAAATCTAACTAAAAGGTAAATTATATATATATATATATATATATATATATCCGTACTTATTTACGAATAAAAATGTAAAATTGTTGTGACAGTTAGTATGAACGAAGAAATACTATCAATGAAGAAATACAATTAATGAAGAAACCAGATTGTTAAGCGAAAACCACTAATTCATTAATTACTAAAGCTTAACCAAAAACTCCCTGTAAAGGTCACAGTTATTTCTTGAGCAGAATTCTGCAATATATAAGAGAAGGAGAAAATCCACCACTTAATAATAACTAAATTCTTTCTCTGGAACGCTTGAGGAGAGCTAGCTGCCTTGCCATAAAATACTATTTTTACCACAGTTCCCTTCCTTAAACCCTGGTTTAACGTTTCATTTTATGGATCTTTTAGGCAAACAAATTTTCTCTTTTCACAATAGCCTGTGAAGGAAGTCAGCGGGATTTCAGCTGGAAGTTATTAAAAATATCGATCGATCTGAATCAAGACGACCACTCAGAAAAGTTAATTTTTTTTCCTTCTTGAGGATGGTACATTTAGAGAATTTTTAGACATCAGCAAATATATTTTTATTAAAAATTACTAAGATTACTGCTCATGTATTAATAATTCTTTGAGGATTGGAAAGTACTTTAATTCGGGGCTTTAGGTTCTCAATTTGTGGGATAACAAGATTGAATAAATGATTCAGATAGAAAGTAGGAAGTTAATGGGTGGTCGATTAGTGGATTATTAATAGAGATTTTTTAATTCTGTGGCTATAAACATTTATTTGAATTTATACTTAATATCGGTAAAATGATATTGACAACTAGTAAAGTGTTTTTGTAATAATATTCCAATTAGTTGTTGCTATTTCATGGCTCAATATCGTCAATCAGTTTCGTCTTTAAATAAGGACAGTTTTATTAAGAATTTTATTTATTCATTTTTTTGCTTTTTTATTTGCAAGCCTTTTACTACTTTTTTAAATGAGGGTTATGCTCTAATTATGATGATTGCATTGAGTTTGTTATAGAACAACTGGCCTTAGAACTGGAATAGAAATCCAATAATTTTATGAATGACCAGATTAGAAATGATGATAAGTGACATATCAGTGCCATTTTATAAAAAATTAAAAAAAAAATTTAATGTGATGAATATACATCCCATAATAAATACAAATTACATAAACTTATGTCATGAATATACATAAAATAATAAATATAAATTAACTAACATTATGTGATAAATGAATATAGATCCCATAATTAAGTTTAACAAATACAAATTTGCGTAGAAAAGATCTCCATTAAATATCTTGATTTGGAAAATCTTTGATGTTAAAATGTAATATATTCAATATCGAGAAACTCTAATATAACATTCTAATTTGAGAGATTGCTATTAACCTTCCAATATAACTAAATACTTAATTTTCATCAAAACACAAAAACATTTATAAATGACAGGATAAAAAATTACTTATATCCGTTCAATGAAAATACTATTAATGTTCTATTATGTGATGTATACACATTACGTAGTAACGTTATATTGTATTGTAAAGTTTTGCGTGTTTATTATTTATTAAAATTTATTATTAAAATTTATTTATTTATTAAATTAAAATTTATTTATTATTTTTTATTTATTAATTTAAAATTTATTATTTAATTTTTTGTTTATTAATTTATTATTTATTTATTTATTATTTATTAAAATTTATTACTTAATTTTATTTATTTATTATTTATTAAAATTTATTATTTAATTTTATTTATTTATTTTATCAAAATGTATTATTTACTTTTATTTATTTACTATACAATGGAATGTATTATTTAATTTAATTTATTTGTTATTTATTAAAACTTATTATTTAGATTTGTTATTTATCAATAATGAAGTTTCATTTATTATTGATATATCACATAATAAAATTTTATTTATTATATGATGAATACCTATCACATAATAAATAACATAAATAAATATTAATTCGCTCTAAAAAATATCTTTTAGATAACAGGATTTAGAAAATTTTATATTAAAATATAACAGAAATATATACATATATCAATTATTCGAATAAATATCTATTTAAACAAATTACTAATATCGAAATATTCTTAATCTAACATTCTAATTTGTGAGACTGTGGTTAACTTTCGAACAGAATTCAACACATTAAAATTTTTTACCAAAATCCAGTAACTATTATAAGTGAATGACTTATGCCAGTATTATTCTTAAATTTCCATTTATCTAAAACAAATTAAGACCTCTTTGTATCAATGGAAAACTACTTTCGAATTCCAAAATTAGGGTCTTTACGTACTTTCAAAGAAGAACACACTGGCGTATAAAATTTAAAATCTACACACTTTGAAAACTTTCCAATCTGATTCAATTCATAAGAAATTCAGTTAAATCAGCAAAACGGAGGACTGAAAACTTCCCGAGAAGATTTCACACTCCATTGTACTTGCAATTAGCGAAATTTACGAATAAGAATTCCAAGCTTTTATAAAGTTTGAGCTTATTTTTCTTCTTTTCTAGTCTTGTACACGATTCCTCGTTAGAGAGTGAAAAGATTGTACGAGCCGAAACGAGAAAATATTACCGAAAGATCCGTGTAGTGAATTATTTAACGGGGTATTCTGAGAATTTAAATTAATTATTCAGCCCAGTTTTAATTATCTAGTTTCAGTTATTGTTAAGGGGTTCTATTCCTGACTGGTGAAGAAAAGAAAAGGTTTAAGAATTTACGAATATATAAAGAACGTTATCTTCTTTAATAGTATGTTCAAAAATATTTAGTGGAAAAGATAAACATATTATTAGGATTGAAGACATTAGTTGAAGTTTTGTTTTAGATTTTTACTATTAAAAACCTAGAAAAACTAGCCAGATCAGGTTTGACGCGATAATTAAATATATTAAGTTTGTGTAACTAATAATCTAATTAAATTTTCTATGTTTTAATAGTTTTCATATGACCATTCGTTCTGAAACCATTAAGAAAAACATTACAAAAGATAAAATTTCGTGTAATTTTGAATAAATCAAAAATATTCAAATGATACTTAAATTTTTAATTTATTTAACTTGTTACTGAATTTAATACTAAGTTTGGCAAATATATAATTTAAAAAGGAAACAAAATATCATGCGACCGAGGAGATGAAAGTAATGATGCTGAAAATTAAATGTTTCTAATCGTTAATTTATACAAACAATGCTATTTGTCAGAAAACTTTCATACTTTGAAATCTGCATTTTTGGACTTAATGTCTTTGAAGCATCTTAATTCCTAAATTGAATTTTTGTGTTTTTCTAGAAAATATTATTTACTAAACAAAAAATTAAAAAAAAATCTATTGTCGAGTTATTTTCATCAACTAACAAAAACAGCTGGTTACCATTATAAAGCGATAAATACAGATCATAACACTAAAAATTGCTAATTAAAAAATATTATTTAAACATATTAAACATTTAAGCATATTTATAAATAACATATTAAATAAATTCTATTATCTAAAAGTTATTTTAATGCCTCAAAGAAAAGAGGAAGCAATATCTAATATAAACCATTTTAACTTTTATTCATATGGTAATCAATTTTGTTCTCAGGAAAGTAAGAATAATTCAAAGATATACTATACCAGAGTAACCGCGCTGTATTTTTCGAGGCATATAGCATTCAAGAAGAAAATTAGCTTTTGACTTAGTTTAGCCTTCACCCGATATGACTTGGGCATGTTACGCAGCATCAAACAAACACAAATATATTTAAAAATTATTAAAAATAACTGCATAACAATTTTTTATAGCGCACATTCATAAATATTGAGACTTTTACACAAAAATATTAAGTCCGTAGAGAAAACATAGTCGATCCTTTAGCTCTTCACGGAGATTCATTCTGACTTCGTAATTCCATTGCAGTTCGATTTTTTAAAAAAAAGACGGTTATTCTGTACATCAATAAACTCTCCTTCCCCAAGTTCCCTAAGTGTAGACATTTCTCTGATATTCGCTTAGAGAAACATTCCAATAAATAACCGAATAAATTTATTTTCTTATATGAATTAAAGATCAGATATGTTTAGGATATTACTGATTGTGCAGAATTACAACACAGGCAATTCGTATTACAATGCTGTCATTTCAAAGTTAAATATGGGTTTAATTCATTAAATTTTTATAGAAATTAGCCAAATATATGCGCTTTTTCTTTCATTTATCATAATTCCATCTCTAATGATGAATAGTTGATGAAATGTCCCCTATAAATCAAGCAGCCGTTTGAAAAATTATTTGAATTATTGAGGCTTCATGAATCTTATATATTTGGTATTTTAGAAATTCATGACCTCTTATTTTTCATTTGTTGCTTTTAGAAAAATCAAATTTTGAATTTGATTGAGGCATCATGAAAAATAGATAACTTAATAGCATGAACATCGGGTTAAAAAAGTTTTCCATTTACTCTTTTATTCCGAGTTCTATAACTTAAAAAAAAAAAAAAACTTAGGTTAAAACTACTTTAATTTCGTTAAATAATTCATTAGTATAAAATTGCTATATTTTATTTAAATAATTTGTTAGGATAAAATGACTATATTTTCTCTAAATAATTGGTTAGGATAAAATTATAATATTTTCTTTAAATAATTCGCTAAGCGAAAATTACAACATTCCTTTTAAATAATTTATCTACACTATTTTTGTAATCAATTTTATAATCAACAATATTAAGTCTATAGCTTTAATAAGCATTGATGATTTTTGTACGGTACACAACATTTAAGCTAAAATATATTTGTTAAAAATTGAAAACAAGATCGCAGTAGTCTCTTCAAGCTTTTAATAGATGGCGCCACATTTTCATGTCTTGGATTCTCGGCAAGTGTTCCAATCATGTATTTCAATTCCGTTTTATTCCTAACTGAGGCAAAGCTTATAACAATGTATAAACAAACAAACGCTTAAAGCCAGTTGCCTGTTTAAAATTTTATTTAAGATAAAATTTAAAACACAGACAATGTAATATCAAGAATAAACCTGTAGTTACAATTTAATGGCATTTTTTTTTACAAAATGTCTTAATAATTTATGTATAGTATTTTTCGGTCATTTTAAAAATCAGCATATATCAATCTATTATCTTACATTTTTCAATTCCTACTATTAGCGCTCTCTCTCTCTCTCTCTTTTATATATATATATATCGTGTTTAAACCTTCAATCGTAAATATAATTACTTTTTATTCATCCATTCAAGTTCAAGTGGAATTTTTAAAACTTGTAGTGGATTACACCACTTGATGTTAATACAGGTTTTTCAAGTATGAGTTCATTATTTTTTAATTAATTAATTAAAAAACTACTTTTTATTAAAAAAAATCTTCACTTCCCCATCTCCAAATAAGTAACGAATTCAGTTTGTTTTTCTTCTACGCCGTTGAAGTGACGCTTAACAACTTCGAAGGATTCTGTTTATTTCTTGATGTTTGATACATTTGAATTTAAACACTGTTAATTTATTGATTCCTTAGATTCAGTCTGGAGTATTTCCGAATTCAAATAATACAGAACAGAGAAAATTAAAAATTTCTAATTTGTATTCACGCATTTTGAGTTGCCTGAATTAGTGGTGAATCCTCAATTGGTGTGCGTGTGTCGTAGACCCTAAATCTGTCTTTTCAAAGAGTTCTCCATTTCTAGAGTAATACAGTTGGGGGTATTGAGTCAGAGGTGATCGTTCTCTGTTCCAATTTTGGGGTCCAATTCCAATTTTTGCGATCTGTGGATGAATGAATGAAATGCTTGATTGAAGACCACTACTTAAAAAGGGTTTGTGACGTGTGTGAGCTAGAAGTCAGGCCTCTGCCTAAGGGTGCTCAGCAGACCTTAACCTCAAAAGCTATGGCCCCTCTCCGTCCGTTGTAAAGCGGGACACGAGAACAACAACAATTGTAATTATTTAATAAAAAGTGAATAAAAAATTGTCTTCGTTGACTTTAGTAGGAAATGACATAATTTTTGTTTTATATTATTTGTTTGTAAGGTAAATTATCGGTATTTTGGTACCAATTACCAAAAAACCCCGAATGAATCAAATATGGATGCCAATGCCAACTACAAGTATGCCAATGAAATCAAATATTGTACATAACTTTTAAATGGGTTATTATTAAACTGCAAGCTTTCGACTTTTGTGAATATTTAATTGAGCAGTTAATTTCAACATAGTA
>JAOUZG010052315.1:2217944-2254011 GCA_026289955.1 Argiope argentata | reverse complement strand
AAAATTTTCCGACAATAAAAGAGGAAAATTTTGTACATTTGATACCAGTAAACTTGACAATACTAAATCTAGAGGCAAATTCACTAATATCTTAAAATTAAACATATATAATATTAAACATTGATATCCTAGAATACATAACACAGAAACACAACACAATAAAAAGATAAATAATAATATTTACAATTAGATGACATTTCCTAACGAAGTATAAACTTTGTTATCTTATCTCATCTTTATGGCCGGATGCTAATTTTTTTCAAAGATCGCTACGACTCAAACTGTCGGCATTTTGATGGTGTCTGCCGGGTCGGTGAACAACCTTGTAATTATAAGGTTGAAGTGATAATGACCATCTCATTAGTCGGGGATTTGTGCCTGCATTGCTTTTTAGCCATACTAATGGATTATGGTCCGTTTCGATAGTGAAACGTTGGCCGTCTAAGTAATACTTTAATTTTTTTATGGCATAGATTATGGAAGCACACTCACGTTCGGTTGTACTATATTTTTTCTCTACATCCGAAAACTTTTTACTTAGATAAATTATTGGGTGCTCCTCATTTTTGTCATCACGTTGTGACAACACAACCCCCATTCCTACATCTGACGCGTCCGTTTGAATGATAAACTCTCTTCTATAATCTGGGGCATATAATACCGGTTTTTTTGTCAATTTCCGCTTCAATTCCTCAAATGCTCGGTTACACTCTTCGGTCCAGAGTATTTTTTCTTTCTTTATTTTACCCTTTAGTGCGTTTGTTAGAGGGGCCGCAAGTACTGAGAAATTCCTTACATAATGCGCATAATAGCCTGCTAATCCCAAAAAAGCCCTAATCTGGGTTTTTGTAGCGGGAGTAGGGAAATCTACAACAGCCTTTATTTTAGCTTCGGCGGGTGTTCTCACACCTCCACCGACAATGTGCCCTAGATATTTGGTATGATTCTGAGCAAAACTGCATTTTGAGGGTTTAACAGTTAATCCTGTCCCTTCTATTTTCTCAAGTACCTTTCCAAGGTGTAATAAATGGTCACTCCAATTATTTGAATAAATGGCGATATCGTCTAGATAGCGGACGGCATACTCTTCACACTTTTCCAAAACTTGGGCCATTAGTTTACTAAAAAAATAAGGGGCATTAACTAGTCCGAAAGGCATCCTTAATGGAATGTATGTTCCGAATGAAGTCACAAATGCTGCATAGCGCTGTGCTTGCTTACTCAACGGGATTTGCCAATATCCCTTTGCCAAATCGATTACTGTGATAAATTTTGCAGCAGCGACTCTCTCTACACGCTCCTCAATATTAGGCAAAGGGAAATATTCTGTCCTGATGACAGAATTAAGACGTCGGTAATCGATACAGGGCCTCGGGTCTTTACCTGTGGCTTCTACCAGTATCATCGGGGAGGTATAATCCGATTGTCCGATTTCGGTAATTTTCATATCGAGCATGCGCTTGATCTCAGACTTTAATATATCCGTCTGACGCTGGGAGGTGCGATATGGTTTCGATCTAACCGGTTGGTCGCTTATTAATTCGATGTCATGCTCAACTAGGTGAGTTTGTCCTGGTTCGTTCGAAAAAACCTTTCGATACTTCCCTAACAAGCAGCGCAATTCCTCTATTTGTGAGTTGCTAAGTCTCTCACTTAGTGCACTTTCTCTAACGATCTCCTCAAAATCGAAAATGTTCGGATCCGATGTCGGGTAGGGAATTTCTAATTCCGGTTCGGACTTTGGAGGCTCGCGAATTTCGGACATGATGAGATTTATACTCTCCGGACGCTGGTGGTACGGCTTTAACATATTGACATGATAAATTTGAGTTTTGTCCTTTTTATTTCCCATCTTCACTATGTAATTGGTTTCTGAAAGCTGACTCGCGATTTCCCCTGGACCCGTCCATTGTACCGCCATTTTGTTCGGCTTAGAAGTTGCAAGTACCAAAACCTGATCTCCTACTTTAAATCTCCGCCTAACCGCGTTTTTGTCATACCATACTTTACGCTTAACTTGGACTTCCGTCATTCGTTCGATGGCTAACTCCTGACATTTTTTCATTTGGTTTATTAACTGAAACACGTATTCGACCACAGAGGAATCCGTTTCTTGTGGGGCTACCCACTGATCGTATAGTAGAACTTCCGGAGTTCGGAGATTTTTTCCGTGCACCAATTCTGCGGGACTAAACCCGGTGCTTTCATGTGTCACTGTGCGCAAAGCCAGTAATGTCGCAGGGAGATTCTTTTCCCAATCATCTCCTGATTCTATGCACAACACTTTCAATAGCCGTTTCAGCGTCCGATGAAATCTTTCAACGGGATTAGACTGTGGGTGATGTACCGAACTATGTGTCACTTTAATCCCAAAACGCACAAAAAATTCAGTGGTTAGCTGGCTTGTGAAAGAAGTTCCCAGATCGCACTGTATTTCCCGGGGAAAACCCATTCTGCTAAAAATTTCTAACAGAGCCTCGATTACCGAAACTGAATTGATGTCGGCCACGGCTATCGCGTCGGGATACTTTGATGACATGCAAATAGCTGTCAAAAGGTAACGATTTCCTTTAGTGCTAAGCAGCAAGGGTTCCACAGCGTCGATATTTATTTTCGAGAATACTTCCGTAATTATCGGTACCAGTTTGAGGGGGGCCTTTCCCTTGTCTTGCGCCTTCCCGATACGTTGACAGGGATCACAGCTCCGAACATAATTCTCGGCATCTTTAATACAATTTGGCCAAAAGTAATGCCTTAGTAAACGATCTTTGGTTTTTGTCACCCCCAGATGAGCGGAAGTGGACTCGTGACACAACGCCAGAATTTTGCCTCTTAACCCGGCTGGAATGACCAGCTGTAAATTTACATTGCCAAAATGGTCTTGATTTTTTCTGAACAATAAATCATTCCTTTTTTCAAAATCCCCCTTTCTTTCTTTTTCTTTTTCCCAGCACGTCCTCAGGCTATCACATTCCCTTTGTTGCGTTGCAAACGCCATCGCGTCTACCTTGATAAGACTCCCCGATTCTTCCTCTGCTGGGGGCAAATGTAAAGGGGACAATTCTTCCCTAACAATTATAGAAGGGCTACTTTCTTTCTCGTGACTCTCCGCTTGTGAGTCCTTAGTGGTGCCAAGTTGAGTTTTTTTACTCCTCGTTATTACGGCATTCAAATTTGGAATTTTCCTTTGTTCCTCAATTAACTTGGCACTCCCGTTACCTAATAAATAATAACCCGGATCAAGGTTGGAGTCCATTATTGCTGCTTTGGTAACTATTTTCCCAAATTCTGGGCTTTGAAGTTCTATTTTAGCGAGAGGGAGGCAGCTAAACTGCTTATCAAGGGGTTGCTTTATCCATACAATTTCTCCAGTAAGATCTTCGGAATTGATGTGGTTGCGACTCACTAAATCAATGGATGCACCCGTGTCCCGTAATATGGACATCTCTACATCATTCACCCTGGCCTTACTCATGTAAGGCGCAAAAAGAGGTTCGGAAGGATTTCCCAACCCCACATGATTTACGACCTCGGAGGGCCTCTCTTTCTTCAATTGCGGACAATTGGGCCTTAAGTGTTCGGTTGAATGGCAGATGTAACAAGCGGCTAATTTCCTGCGTTCAAAATTTTCGTTCCGCCAATTTCCCTTTGGTATCAGATTTCTCCATGACTGGGGTCCCGAATTTCCTAATGCTTTTTCTCTCTGCTCTGTTTTCGGCGAAGTGGGCCTAGACTTTTCATGCGATGATTTACGCTCAGGAACTTTGGAAAAATGTGGTTTACGAACGCTTCTAATGGATTCATATTCGTCTAATTTGCCTGCTAATTCCGACGGATCCACCAATTTACCCCATTCGTCTAAAAAGTGATCTTTGACTTCAGGTGGCACGCGTCGTTTAATTTGATCGGTGATCATCAAATTTTTCAGGGCTTTGAACTCATTTACTTTAACACCGTCTAACCAACCTTCCAAGTAATTTCTAAGCTCGAAAACCATTTCCTTCCAGAGCGCCCCTGTCTTTCTCTGATGTTGCGTGAATTTTATGCGGAATGTTTCCGGTTTCATTTTAAAACGCTCCAATAAAACTTCCTTTATGTGAGCATAATCTTTCATCCTACTTTCCGGCTCTTTAATAATTATTTGCGCTAAATCTAGCGGTAAAAGAGCCATGAGCTGCGATACCCAGTCACTTTCTTCTATATCTGCTGAACGTGCTTGGCGTTCAAACATGGTGAGATACAAAGAAATATCGGTGACTTGTTCGTCGTATTTTCGCATTAGGTGTTTCATTTCTCACCACGGTCTAACAGTTTCACTTCGTGAAGAATCGACGCTATTAGTTTCTGCTGCACTAGTAATTCTCAACCGTTCTAACTCAAATTCGCGCGCTTCTTTTCGCTCTGATGCCTCGCGCGCTTCTTTTCGCTCTGATGCCTCGCGTGCCTCTATTCGTTCTCTTTCCGCGGCCTCGCGCTGTTGGAGGATATCTTGGTAAAAATCTCGTACCATTTCCTCCTCATATTCCAGAGATGCCTTAATTTTTTTACAAAGATCTAACTTCGTATCTGTCGAGCAACTCCCAATTCCCAATTCTTGTGCTAGGGCAATTAAATCTTCCTTACGGGCTTTAGCTAAGTATGACATAGTTAAATTCTCACGTGGTTTACAATTTAAAATACAATTTTCACAATTCTAAACAGTTCCTACTTAAAACTACACATTTACAATATTAAACACTTTAAAAAATAATTTAAACAATTCTAGACATTGATTTTCTACTAACAAAAAAAACAACCCTTCAATACAATAACTAAATTACTTAATCACACACAAGAATTAACTTCAGTTATCATAAAAACAATAGAACACACATAGATTCGACAAGCTAAATTTAATGTTTTACTTAACTGTAATAATGATAACTTTTGACATGTACCAACAGCCAATCATATATTTATCTCGAAAATTTTTTTCACTTAGAATGACTGTCTACAATTTCTCAATTTTCAAAGTAATTACTTAGTTACACTTAATTTATAATTTGTTTACTATCCGCGGCAATTGAACACTTTTTAGCCTCAATGAAATTTACATGCAATCATTTCAATTATTCCAAATTTTATATTTAAAACAAATATTACATAACATACACAATATTGCCTCTAGAAATAGAAAATCAAGCTTACCGCGGAGAAGCGCTGAATTTCCATCTGGGTTTTGAGGAACAGTAGAGTTTCTATGTGCTTTTGATGAGTTGATTATATCCGAGAGGATGTCCTCTTCAAACCAATGTCTATTCCACTATTTCGAATCGCAGGCTCTGCGGCAATGTAGTTGAAGCAGATTGCAGATTTTCCAACAGGTAATTTGGGTAGACGTATCGAAACCGCTGCCACCAATTAATAAAAATATATATTATAGCTGTAACGTTTTGGCCGGGGCTACTGGTGAGTTGGGCCGAAGACAAGCCAGGTCTTGGGGAAATAAAAATCTATTTATTTTCAGCTATAATACATATATACTTTTCGCACAAATACACCTTCTTGATTAAATAGGTTACAGGATTCCACTAGGGAAAAGTGCTGTGCCTCAAATAGTCAGGTAGTCTCTCTCGTAGATGAAGATGGAGGGTGGAGTTCTTGAAACTCCCGCAAGATCTGGCCCAAGGTTCGGGATTCTCTGCTTGTTGATTAACCTGCTGGGGTTTGTAGAGCGTAAAGTGATGAACTGGCTGGAAGAGCAACTCAGGAGGCAGCTGTTCAACTGGTTGGAGGTATTCCCAAAGCTCGGATGAGCTTTCACACTTCAGACGAGACGCTGAAAGGTTCCGATGAACTCCACGTGGGCTCGGCTACAGGGTGAGGTGGCCTACGTACATTCCAAAATTCTCTCCTGAGAATTTTCCACAGAATTCCAAGTTGAATTCTCGCTCCAATCACCAGCTGATGCTACTCGTCAGTCTCCTTCGTCAGTTTCTCTCGTCAGTCTCCTCCCAGATCGCTTTTTCACACCGTTTTCATCTCGGTCTCAGAAACCGGCCCTTGGTGGCAAATGACCAATCAGCATCATTCCCGAAGTTTTTGATCACCTGGCCCAAGTTATCTCTCCAATCACAAGAGAGGGGTAAATGGCGTCTAACCAGGAGACATCTTGGTCTCGTCTAGTCTGCAGTTTTCCCCTTTCACAAATTCCTGGTTATCTATCGTTGCTTCCCGTGAGAAAGCAATTTGATATCTTCTCACCTGTTATCTATATGAAACCGCCGCATCCGTTATCGATGGTTGTTCCCGTGGGAAGCAATTTGATTCTACTTGTTATCTATGCGGAAACGTCAGAACGTGATCGCGCAAGTTAAATAATATTTTTATTCATTTTAATCGTTTCATTGAATGAATCACTTTAGTGTTGCAAACGTTCCAAAACACTTTGCCTCGCATTGATTGTTTAAAAAATATCAATGTATTTCATTTCATTTAATCAAATGCTCAAAATGACATTTTTCTAGGTTTTATTTTCTGTAGTAATTAACTAATTTTTTGAAAAAAATCAGAGCCTATGTAAATGCAATCGTAACGAGTTATTAAAAGTTAATTTTTTGAGATGCTCGCACAGATAATAGTTTTTTTTTTATATATTTTGCCCATGGATTTTATTATTTTTCGCATACGGATTTTTTTTAACCCCAAAAAATCTAACCCCGAAAATAATATCATGTTCTAATATAATGATAATTAAATTTTTAAGTCAAACTTTAATG
The DNA here is from genome assembly GCA_026289955.1 of Argiope argentata. Classification (NCBI taxonomy): domain Eukaryota; kingdom Metazoa; phylum Arthropoda; class Arachnida; order Araneae; family Araneidae; genus Argiope; species Argiope argentata. The sequence continues at coordinate 2,247,253 of JAOUZG010052315.1, read as the reverse complement.
TAATTTGCAGTATAATTCTTTGTAAAACCGCATATAAAATATTTATCAAGATTTTTTTAAATTATTCTAGCTATAAGCTACTGCTCTTGGTTTTATAGTATCAAGAGGCTGTCTGAAAATAAAACCAGCACTGTGTACTTAAAAAATATATAAAAGAAAATAAATCTTTAATTTTTTTAATATTAAAATTATTTGTTTTCTTAAATTATTTCTGAGTAATAGATATAAAATGATAATTCCATTTCTCATTTTACTATTCTTTTGGTTAAGGTAATAAAAAGTAATTATGATAAGGGTTGTGACTAAGTAATTAGATTTTTAATGAAATCTTATTACTTAATATTCTTTGTCATGTTAGTCATTTTTATTTAAAATTTACGCACAAATACTTTTAAAAAGTATTAAATAATATATTAAATTTTCTATTATCATTAATAATAAGAAATTATACTCCTTTCCTTTTCATCATTATATTACATTATTATTCATTGTTACATCATTATCAATTAACAATTACGTTATCATTAGTTGTTGCATTATCTTCAGTTCTTTGTCACTGTGGCTAACTATTCATCATTACGGAGAAAGCATTATATACTTTTAATGCATATACATAAAAAAGTTCATAACCCTAAGTGAATAATCAACAAAAGAGCCTAATAGCGAACACCGTCAGCTGAAAATGAAGAAATATTTAGTGGACTTCATATTTTAATAATAGACATATAGTCTATTGTTTTTGTATGTTAACTAATATACATATAAGTTAAGAATGAAACATGCACCAAAAATCAAAGGAAAAAAGTAAGATAAAATAGAAATCTTCTCTGCATATTTCAATATATCATGTCAAAACATCATTTCTTGAAAAACGAAGCACCACGTGCTCTTTCAAGGTGAAATTATATTTTTATTCATTTTAATCGTTTCACTGAATGAGTCATTTTAGTATCACAAACGATCCAAAAAAACTTTGTGCATTTACTGCTTAAAAAAAGATACCATTTCCTATTTATTTCATTTCATTTAATCACTTACTCAAAATGACATTTTTATGAGTTTTATTCGCTGTAGTAATTAACTTTTTTTAAAATTGGAGCTTGTGCAAATGCAATGGCAACACGTTATTGACACGTGGCAGATTTTTTTGAAATGATCATGCAGATAATAAAAGTTTCATTTTTCGCCTACGGATTTTTGTTGACGTCAATAACCTCCACCCAGAAACCACATCATGTTCTGACATGATAATAACTTTTCCTTCAATGCACTAGCTTCAAGAATTAGGTATGAGTGGAGCTTAGAATGCCCTTAAATCTCGCCAAGGATACCAACAAATCACCAATCAAAATGGACCACAAGATAAACAATACAGTGAAACAGTATGGTTAGCTATCTTGATTTTTGACTTTGGCGACTTTCAATAGCTGAAATCCTTGGAGAAGTGTAGGGACTCCTTAAAATGGATTTCAACCAGCTTTATTTTGGAATAATAACCAAACATTAACATATATATTGATCATCTATCCCAAAATAATTATAGCATTTAGAGTAGCTCGACTAGTAATGGAATTTAACTCTGAGTGTAAGATAAGTTTCACGTTGGAAACAAATGATTCCACTTCAAATTTCCGAAACATGGAACAATATTACAAACTGTGATTATAATCTCTATTTATTGAGTATAATTTGAAATGATGTCGTAGTACAATTTCCTAAACATGATCCAAGTTAGGAAATGCGTCATTGAAGGAAATTCAATGCAGTTACAGCATCCGACAAATATTCTTATGGAATTTAAATGACACTTCCTGGAAATGATCATAATTAAAAGGATAAAACCTTAACAAAAAGTCTAATTCAGAACTGTTAAAAGAGCTTTAAATGAAAGCAAATGCTTATATACTCTTTTAAAGAAGATTGCTGTTAAATTCTGCTGGAACCTGAAAGGAATACCCTAGAAAAGTGTAAGGGCATATTTAATAAGTAAATGAAATTTTATTCCCATTCTCTATCGATGAAAGTTCAATGAATTAAATTTTATTCATAAAATAGTTCATCACAGCAACGATGATTAACTTAATGGCCCATACATTATCATGAATAATTTCTTATGAAGCTTTACGTAATCTATTAAAAATATTCCAGGAAAAATAAAATATGTCGTAGTCAAATTTCTAATCCTTAATTTAAGTACTATTCTATAAACACTTATAAACTATCATTACGTGCAATTTTAGCTAGGCATTTCTCTTTTTTCTTCTTCTTCTTTATTAAGCATTTAATATAGACGAAAAATCAAAATATACTTTTGATTCCCTTGATAGCGGTATTAGCTTACGTTTATGTATTGACGCTTAATTTTAGCCTGGAGAATGTTTTTCTAAACATTTTTAGAACAATGAGGTACCTTCCAATATCCTGTAAATGTTTGACACAGTAATTTTTCACAACATTTTTCCAATAATATAGTAAATATACGTTACAGAATGACTGAATGCTCAAATACACAGAGATTTTTAAGTGAATCGATCTTAAATTCATACTCGTGAATGCTACCATACTACTGAGAATTGCATGAATATTAAATATCCCATATTGGTGCAAATTTAATAATATCTTTTATCCAACTTATTTAACTACCTGTTCGTAAAGATAAAACTATACAATGAGTTTTCCCTCATGTCTTGATGTGAAGACTTAAAAATTTGTTTATTCTTAATGACAGTACAATGATTTAATATTTTCGGAACTTAATTTTCACTTACAGTTTAGTTTTAGTTTATGCAAATAGTATCAGCGATTGCAAAATTGGATTTGTAATTATAACTTTCATTTCTTTTAACTATATTTCTATTCACTCAATATCTGCTATTATTTAGAATTATCTATCTATCTATCTATCTATCTATCTATCTATCTATCTATCTATCTACCTTGTTCAAATTTTCTATCGCTAATAAAATTCTTTTCATTCAACCTATCAAGTTCAAATGCCTTTTTAAAACGTTTAGTGGATGTCAAACTTTTCAAATATTAATTTACTAACCAAATTTAATTAATTTTAATACTTTAAATAGGGTTTTATCGGTTTGTAATAAAAATTAAAATTAGCAGGCAGTAACCCCAATTGGTAAAATGCAAGGATTTTAGTATTTTTTAAGTGAAAGTGAAGAATGCAAGTTCAATTTCTGCGAAAATCAATAATTGTTGGATAAATTATTTATATTAATTGTAATTATTTAATAAAAAATAACTAAAATGAAATTTTTCTTTGTTGATCTAATTAAGAATTGGCTTATTATATATATATTACTTGTTTTTTCTATGAGTATTTTCTGATGAGTAAATGCCTCTATGCTGGTATACAAATATGTACTCTTTAATTTAAGACAGTAGCATACTCACAATCCTTTAAATTAATTTTATTTCCAATTCAATCCAGAAAGTAAAGAATATTTGTTGTTGAAATTATAAATATCCATCTCCCAAAGCCGATAATGATGTGTGAAATTTCAAAAGGAACATTAGATAAGGAATCGAAAATACTAAAACAATACATTTTACGAGAAATATATCTTCGAATACACTTTTGCTTCCAGATCTCAAAGTTGTTCGAAGTTAAATTCTCTCGGCGGAGTTAAAAGCGAGGGAATTAATGAAAGCCGCTTACAAAGTGTCCGAACTCATCCGAACGTGTGACGTTGTATTAGGATAAGAGTGTACACTCGAAAGGAGATATTAATGACACTTATGATTCGGGATCTCGGTTGTTAAGTGAAGCCTAGTAAAGATTTATGGTTCCATTTCTGCAACTAAAAGGAGTTCATGGAACATGAAGACGTATTTAGAGCGTCAGATTTTGCACTTTAATTATTGAAAGATTAAAAGGAAATTATCATGAAGCGTAAAAGTAATAGATATGGATATTTACGTCCATTACGGTCCTCTTTTAACGAACATCACCGGCTTCTTTTAATTTGTACAGAATTGTCATTTTATCTATAGCATTTCTTTGCTGTTGTATTTTATCACAATAAAAAATCTTATGATAATGATGTGAATACTTTTAAAGGGAAAAATGTGTTTATTATTTTTCAAAAGTTTTATATTTATTCGAAAAATTTAAATTATTTAATTTAAAATATCGATGTAAAAACAATAACAAATGAAAAAATTTAATCTACGGTCGCAAATTTCAAGTTATCATGTGAGAACATTAGTATTTTTAAGTGATTATCTTTCTTAATTAATTTAAGTTATTAAACAGTTTAAACCGGTTTGAAAAAATTACGTGACTTCTCTCTATCTCGAATGATAATTTTTAAGAACTCATTTTCAATTTTTCTAGCTGGCTAAGAAAGTTTTGAAGCTCGACTGCTTTTAAGGTTAAAAGACGCAGTCAATTCGACGAAAAGTTCACTATTATTGGCATCTGTTGTAATGCTGTAAAATCCAACGAACGTAATGCAGATTGAAATTTAGATTATATTCCAATATTTATAGTATTTTGAGAGATACAATTAGTAAGAATGCGCTTATAATATCATAAAAGAATAAATATAAGTCGCGTTTTACAAAATTGCAATACTTAAAAATGGAAAAGAGTCCCTCCCCCGATAATTTTTAAAGTAATTTATAAATAATTTAAAAGTAAGAAATCGGAAATAAACTGGAAGATGACTTCATTTCATAGAAATGACAAACAAAAAGCAATAGATAATAAATTTAATTAAACTGTCAAACAACAATAAACAATACTGTCAAAACCAACACCATATGTCATGGGGCAGGTGACTCTATTTACAAATGAAAATACGAATATTTCTTGCCTTCAGAGAAAAAACGAATATTTGTTGCCTTCAAATTTCGGAGACACCAAAACCTCTTAACCAAAACAAAATCATGTTCTCACATGATAAAAAAACCAATAACTACTGGCGATTCCTGGCGTATGTCTTACAGATTTCTTTGTGGTTCTTAATGTGTTAAAAGTTATAAAACTTTCTCACAAGTTTACCTGCAATTTATTTTCATGTGTGCTACATAACTCTAAATTGCTCTGAAAACTCCCATTGTATATGTAAAGTAACCACTGTATATGTTAAAGTAACCATTATGTATGTAAAATATTACAAGCTTACCTGCTATTTATTTTCATATATGTTATATAACTCTCTATTGCTCTGAAAACTCTCATTGTATATGTAAAATAGCCGCTACTTACCATTTTCACCAATGTCCACATCATAACACTTTGTTTTGAGAATCCATTTACTTCTCTTCTAAATCACTCTTCAAAACAGTTGAATTAAAATCTAAGTAACCACTGTATATGTTAAAGTAACCATTGTATATGTAAAGTGTCACAAACTTATTTCTATTTATTTTCATATATGTTATCTAACTCTCTATTGCTCTGAAAACTCTCATTGTATATGTAAAGTAACCGCTAATTACCATCTACACCAATGTCCGCATCCTAACATTTTGTTTTGAGAATTCATTTACATCTCTTTTAAATCACTCTTGAAAACAGTGGAATTAAAATCTGAGTAGGTGTCCGAATTCCTTTTCCGTTCTACGTGTGACATTCTAGTTGAAGTAAGCGGCTGGGAAATAATGCATAAATGTCCTGCAACGACAGAGTGGCATTTACATTTTCATTTCAAGAGAGATGCACGAGTCCCACTTTTATTAGAAACCTCAAAGCGTGTACTGTCTTTAAAAGTTTCAGTAACCGAGAAAGACATTTATGGTACATTCTATGTGGATGCATTAAATTCTTACTAATTTTAAAAAGTCATATCGTTTCACAGAAACAGATTTCCTGAGTTTACTACCTGTGAACAGAGAGATGGGATCCTAAGGTTGCTAGAGTTCTTTGAAATGTTGTCGTGCTGTATTGTAATAAAAGAGTAAGTTTTATTTTTGTGGAATCGAAAGAAATTGTTCAAAGAGAATATATATTTAGATTTATCTTATTTATGTAAATGAGTTTGAAAATATTGATTTTTTTTATTTGTAAAGTTATTTACTTTTATATAATTAATAAAATAAACTTCCATATTTTTTTAGTGTATAAAAGAATAAAAATAAAAATTTATCTGAAGAAGAACCACGTTAAACCTTCAAGTTTAAGCTTAAACCGGAGTATTTTCACTTTGAGAATCCCTCTTAAACTGTAGTGAAATATGAAAAGTGAAGGAGGTATTATAAAATGTTTGTAAGTCTAAAGCTATTTGAAGTCTTATAGCTAATGTTACTTTTACTGTCAATTCTGATGAATGTATAACTCTTGTTCTTAAACGATCCCAAACAAGAAATAAAAGTATTAATTTATAAATAAAACTTGATGTAAATCAACGAGACAATGCATACACACACAAAAAGAAAGAAAATGAAATCTACTGTCGCGCATTTCAAGTTATCATGAGAGAATATTATTATTTTTAATGTGATGATTTGTTTTAATTAATTTAAGTCATTAACCAGTTTACGCCGATTGAAAAAAATTACGAGATTTTCCTCTCTCTCTAATTACAATTTTAAAAAAATTCATTTTTGATTTTTCTTGCTAGCAAACTAATTTCTGGAGCTCAACCAATTTTAGGATAAAAAAAAGGCAGACATTTCGACGAAAAGTTCACTATTACTGGAAGCCATTGTACATATGGTAAAATTAAATGAACGTAATGCAGATTGAAATTCAAACTATATTCTGATATTTATAGTATTTGGAGAAATACAATTAGTAAGAATGCGCTTGAAAATATTAAAGAATAAATATAAGTCTTGTTTTATAAAATTGCAATAGTTAAAAATGAAAGAGACCACTCCCCCCTCAGGGTCCGTCCTTATCTTTTGACAGCGGTTCATTACAAGGTTCATCCCAAATTAGCTGTGTTGTTACTTTATAACAGGATGTTAATGTAGCTAAACGGAGCTGTGATAAAGAAATATTAAGGATTAAAAATAAAATTAACAATAATAAAAGTAATAAGGACATTGATAAAAATATTTTTTATTTAAATAGTTTTTTATGCATTTTTTCACCTTCCATAATTTTCATATCTCTACTAGATGTAATTTGTCTTTCTATCCAAATGTTTTGGTAAATTAAGGAATTTTATCTGAATTAGGGACACGAAACTGAAAACATAAGGATTTAATATCGTATCGTCGTATCTCGTTTATCGATTTTCTTGATTAATAGGCTTAAATTGCCTAAATTCCACCAACTCTGTAATATAAGCATAACTATACTTCAAATATTGTGATCAAAAGCATGAAATGTTTAAAAAAATTATGCATGGAACGAAAACTTAATACCTGAGGGTTTAAGATAACAGTTGGGTGTGAGTGAGTGTGTTTTAACATAACATCACAAGAAAACTGGGAGAGAAATCTAAAATTTAAACCTTCAGATGTTTTAGAAATTTAGGAAACATTAAAAAACAAGTTTTTTAAAAAAAGAATATGAATACCTTTTAAAAGAATATGAAAACAAACTTCAAATTAACTCCTAACCCAAATACTAACGTATCTCTATCTAAAGAAAATCACAAATGAAATAAAAAAAATCAGCCCTGGAGACATTAAAAAAATCAAGCACCCTAAAAAGTAACTTCAAGAGCGTATTTGGTATCAAAGGCACCATGATTTTGTTCGTGAAAATTTATTTAAATCATCAAAACGGAAGGAAGAAAACTTTCGAAGGAAGAAAAGTTCGCACCTTTTTCTGTGCGCAATTAGCGAAATCTTTGTCTGCAAATTCTTCACTCTTATAAAGTCTGGCTTTCTTTATCTTTTTTCTTATTTAATGCTAGAATCCTCGTTTGAAAATGAAAGAATTGAATTATCCAAGAAGAGAAACTATTATTGAAACATCCAAGTAGTGAATTATTTATTAGGATATTCAGAGCCTTGAAAAGTAATTATTTTTAAGACAAAAATTTTCATATTTAAGTAAAGGAAAATGGTTTCTATTTTTAGACACAAAAATGGGTTTAAAAAAAGAGAAAAAGGAAAAAAATTATAAATTATTTAAGTTTTATAAACTACTTACAACATTTTTATAAATTAATGTTTTACAAATACCTTTCTTTCTACAATACCTTAATACCGTTCTTTTATAAATACTTTAATTAAATTCTTATTGGAAATTTCAAAACTTATGGCAACAAACAGAATCAGGCATAAATATGAGAAGGCCTCATAGGCCTCAGTTACAGAAATACCAGTATTGCATGATTAATAGAATAGACAAATAAATTGACACTGCGCAATTGGTATATACTAAAAAAATAATGTATACATCCAACTTGAAAATCGTGATGGTTTAATAGCCACAAATCAAAATTATGACAGTGGCAACTTTGAAGCATGTGTTAATTAATAGTCGCTGCCTTTTAAGTCATAATTCTCTTCACTTCTTGTAGATGCCTCAATGAAAATATGTCATATTTGTGTAAAATAACGAGAATTTAAAAAAAATTCACAATTTTATTCGAAAATTAAGTAAAGATGTATTTATCTATAAAAATGTCCATAAATTATATATTCTCTTATATTTCAGTGAATTAATAAAAATGTTTCTCAATTAAATTGGAAACGTTAGTTGCGTTGTTTTGTTTTATTTCATTATTTTGTTAAAAGCTCATTAAGAATATAATTCTTAATTGACTGAAGTCTTTCTAGTTAAAGCGAAGCTTAACTTATATTTAAACATTCTAACAAGTGACATAGCATTAAAATTCCTAAATAAATTTATTTCTCAATTTTCTCGAACTGCTAATGATGCATACGCAAGGTGACCTTACAATACTTTCTCTAGATTATGTATTCGAGAAAGTAAAAATTAAAATTCTTACTCAAGTATAAAGGATCAGAAGTTTCAGATGATGATTGAAACACTGCATTTTGCGTATTAGATCTGTTACCATTATATTACATCATCAGAAAATTATTCGTGTTTGTTTAAACTTGATAAAGAATCACGGTATAAAACGCGCTTTACACGCTATCTATAGCAGATGGATCACGAGATAATTCGTGTTTAATTGCACGCTATCTTTATTCCGCTTGCTTTGATTTAGTTACTATTGAGTGCATTTAAGTGTTTACATCAATAATCCATATATTTATCTTGATTTTTTTCCCCGGTTTTCTTTAATACCTTTTATTATTCCATTTAGGTATTTATAGGAGTCAGTATATTTATAAATGGAAAATTATTTTTGAAATAGTTGCGAAAAGAGCATAAAATCAATAACAACAAGCAAACAACAATTGTTTTATTGATTTTACAAGCTTTTCCATCGAGTTTACAACTAGAATAAATCTATTTATGAACTACCATCATCCATCCAGACCTTCACATTTATAATAGTAGTACAGATTCGACAGGTATTTTTATTAAAATTTTATTTTGATGTCGTCTGAAATATAATAATAATGATTTAAAAAATATTGAGAATTTTGATAAAACTACAAAAGTAACTATAATAGTATAAAATAAACTATGCTAATTTAAAGGTATATTAATCTTTTAACCTAGGAATCAACAGGTTATTGCTTATAAGATCATTCTTAGAATTATATTTACTGAAATATTCTTCACGGAACAGCAAGGCAGCCCTTTGGAACATTTTTTAAATGTGATAAGAGTTAAATGTTTGGGAATAACAAGAAAATAGTTTCAATACAATATAAGTGATTTTAAATATACATATGCATATAAATCATCATTTTATTTCCAGTAAACCTTACGTAGAAATTTCAGATCTTTATAATCTATTTAAATTAAGATAAAAAATTAAAATGTAATCTTCATAAAAAATATGTTTAATATATAAAGAATACAATAACGAAATATCTATCACTGAAATATTTGTGGATGTTTATGAAAAATTACATTATTTTCTTTTTCAAAATACATTCGCATCTATTTTCAACTTAGATGCAAATACATCCTGATAATTCACTTTTTATAGTTCAATTTACATTAAAAATATCTACATCCAAAAATATATACATTATATGATCTGTCATATTTTTATCCTGATTAAAATCGCAAATAACAATTATGAACCCATTTGCTGCCAACCACGAGCATATTCGTGGTTGGCAGGGTACTATGCATAAATATACAATACTCAACCCATTGCCAGCACGAATATACTCGTGATACTTTAAATATATTATACCGTACAATTTGTCTAGCTTACAAACCTTTTATGGTCACAAACATAAATACACAAGTGTAAAAACTTGAAAAAAAACCCTACAAATAACTTGTTTTTACAAAAATTGTACTTTTTTTAACCCATTCGCTGCCAAGCCTAAATTGAATGAGACTATTCCCATTGCCAACCACGAGTATACTTATGTTTGATTTTTATGCATGTAACTGATTATTTACGACAAAATATGTGTATTCATTTTGAAATAATAAAACTTAGATAAACAATAACATTCAAAGCAGAAATGGCAATGAGAATAACCTCATACAATTTAGGTTTGGCAGTGAATGGGTTAAATGTTTAAAAAATCAAATACATTTATAGAAAAGAACATGGGGGCCTGCTTTAAGCCAATTATCTAAGGAATCTTCATTTAATTATTTTACATTTCATGCTTTACATTGATGACAATATCTATGCATAAGTATACAATAGAGTACACTTACAATTACTCCATTTTTATTCACTTGTTACATGCATATAATTATGGATAGCTTAAGATAAATTTATATGAAAAAAGTAATTTAAAAAAATTAAGTCATTTTCTACTTAAGTCAACAACGACCGACTTTATTTTAGATAATTTTAGTACATAATTACAAATAATATAAATAATTTATCAAAAAAATTATTGATTTTCACAAGAAGTGAACTCACATTCTTCACATTTGCGTAAAAAATACCAAAAACCTGGCATTTTACGTAAACCTTACATTTAAACGTAATTATTTTGCTCACTTATCTCCTGATTTTCATGGTTGCATTAATTGTATTTTTTTATTCCTCTTGTAAACTACACAAATATTAAACAAAATAATTGGAAGAAACAAAGGAAGAAGATCTCGCTATTAAATATTTTATTAAATAATGAAAATGGTCTGAATTTCAGGATAATAATGTTATCAACAGATAAAAGTAAAGCAAGGAAAAAAAAGAATATTTTTTTTTAAAAAAATGATTTATTTATAATTGTTAATTTAAAAAAATGATTAAAATTTTGATGTGATATTTTGCACTTATATTTTCAGGAATAATTGCAAAAAACCTCAAAATTCAGTTTAATGCCATTTAATTGAAATTCTATTTTAAATTTTAAACAAAACTTAAATAGGGATGCACACTTCAATATTTCCTGTTTTTAAATTTAGTTATATTAACATCCCTTTATAAAGTAACACTAGGGCTGTTTTAGGACGGTCCTCGTAATTTTGAACCGCTGTCAAAGGACGAGGACGACACCTGAGCAGGCACCTCACTCTCCACATCACAACACAACGGAATGAGAATATTTGCCTTTAACGGATTTAACATGCAACAAACCCTCCTACACGACTGTTCTTTGTGGAAACGGGTCTCGAAGTTAAAACCTTACAACTCGCGAACCGAGACCTTACCACCAGAACACCGTGGTTGTCCTGTATTGTAGTTTAAATGGTCTTTCCTTTAGAGACTAATGAATGGACATATTATTAATAGAGATTAAAGTTCTTTTTCCCCCTATTTTCTCTAGAAGAAGTAAATAAATGAGGCCTATATAAGCTATTAACTAAGCTATTAACTTAATTATTAACCTAAGTTATTAACTTAAAACTTAACTTAAAATACTCCATATTGCATTGTTTTTGTAATTTAAGAAAGGGATTAAAGTAATTTTTGTAGAATATATATTAATTTACAGTATAAAACATGCTTTTTTATGTAACGCGTACATTTTTGCTGATTTATTTATAATTTTAACTGAACACCAACACACATATCACAATGACATTCCAAAATGAACGTCATAATCATACTGCAATAAGCACTTCTACCGAAGAAACAACTAGAATCAGAAACACAAACAACAATTACCATTGTTTTTTAAAAACACTATTATCCCTTAATGTAGCTTAGCGCATGGTAATCTCGAAACACTGCGAACAGGAGTAGCTCTCGATGGCTTAAAGGATAAGGCACGATAAAAGAGGTATTTATAGGCACAGCTGACAGATCTTCTGATAATCCTTAGATCCTCCCGTTCATACTGGGGAAGAGTTGTGGGATAAGAATTCCTTTTTTTCTTGTCTTTGTATTATATAAAAACTCTATTTTGGGGAGAGTTTATTATTCCGGAAACATATAAAAGGCATTTTTTCGGCAAAGAAAAAAAAAAATACGAACCAAAAAAATATTGTGTGAAATGAAGTGACAATCAGAAAGACTAGTGGGATTATTTTTTGTTGGAAGACTATAGAATTATTAAAGAATATATATTGGCTATAAAATATGTAATATAAAGAAAATATATAACTATTAAAGAATTACAGAACTATTAAAGTGAAATGTAAAATACTAAATTTGAATATAAATTGGTGTGAATTTCTTTAAGAGAAATCCATTTGCTAATAATTTTTTCATGTAAATTTTGTATTTTATATTCTTTTCGTTGAGGTATTAAACAGTTTTGGTTCGGATTCATGTATGACTGCTATGTAATTATTATAATTTATAATTTTTCAGACATTTTTTGGGGGAAACAAAACAATTTTTAATAAATTTTTCGTCATAAGTTGATTAATTATAGCTAAGCTATTATTAAGTATATTAAGTTAGCGACAATTTGAAAGACTATTAAGATACTTATTATAATTTAACAATGATAACTTTAAATGAAAATGCATTTATTTTTTTGATTATTTTAGCTATTCATTTTTGAAAATGAAAATATGGGTTTATGACATCGGCTATTGTTGGATAAAGTAATACCGAATACATTTCAACTGTTTATAAAAAATTAAAAGAAGGAAAAAGAGAAAAAATATCATAAAAGATAAAGAAAGAAAAGAAAAAAAATAAGAAATATCATTAATAAAATGAAATCATATACAAAAAGAGGAAGAAAAGAAATAAAAAAAAAATAAAAAAGAGATATCTGATAAAAGGAAAAATTGCATGTAAAAAAAAGAAAAGAAAAGAAATACGAAATAAAAAATATATAAAAATAAAAGTCATATATAAAAAAAGAAAAGAAAAATGAAAAGAAAAGTAAGAAATATCACGTATAAAGGTTTTACTAAGGGTGTAACTTTTTAAAAATGATTCATAAGACTTATTCAAAATGCAATTGCGTTTATCTTTATTTTATTTTTATTTTAAAAATATATATGAATAAAAAATGCAAACAAAACAACTTTTATTCTTAAAAGGATAGTATGAATTTTTTTATGTTCAATGTTTTGTGTAAAAAGTAGAGTAACATTTGAGAGAGTTAAAAAAAAGCTTATTATTTCAGCTCTTCTGATTATATAAAATCAGATGACATGAAATGAATATTTTAAATTGAATGAAGAAATTGAAATGTCGAATTGTTTAAATCTATTCAATATTTCAATTAAAGAAAAAAGAATTGAAATTTCTTACGTCATCCCCCTTTAGGATTTCAGTAATGTCTGTATGTATATTTAAAGCAGATACAAAAGTTTGTTTCAGAAAAAAAATTAGGAACATTAAGGCGAATATTCGTTTTTGTTAGTATTCCGCAGGACTTGACTTAAAGTTAACGAATTTGATGCTGATATGCTTTGAAGTTTAGAAATTTGAATATCGGATAGATTTGACATTTCGATTAATTAAAAATAAAAAGAGACATTTTTGTGCTCTTTCTTGTTAAGCCCAGAAATCAATTATTTCCAAACAATTCTTACGTTTTTTTAACAATAAAAAATACCCTTTTTAATGGAGAAAGCTGATTTATTATGTAACCTTTACCATCTTTTGTATCAAGTTTTAATATTTTTTTTATAATTTTTATTTTTATTTATTTTATAAATAATATTCTTATATAATGGGTAATAATATTGTTATATAATATTTTTAAAAATTATGCATAGTATTTTTTAATAAAATAAAATTTTAGATAACTTTTTACGATAAATATTGTTATTCAACAGAGATTCATGCTGTCTTAATTGCTCCATCAAATATTTAATCTCATTATTTTCTTTCATCATTGAAAAAGTTTAGCAGCATGTTCTTTAAATGAGGCATAAGAAATTAGATAACAGAAAATTATCCAGATATTACCTTTTTATCCAGGTATTTACCTATCTGGATAATCCAAATATTACCTTTTTAATTGCACTACTATGCCTTAGAAGTTATTTAAATAAGAAACATATCTCTCATGCACCGTAACAGATGATATATACTTTGCAAGAAAGTTTTGGAGAAACCACTTCCATTGGCTGAATATTAGATTTAGAGGATTTAAATATGATATCTTGAAATATCTCAGATCAGAATCATTAAAACTAATATTTTGCTATTTACGTATTAGACCGCCGATGTTTCAATGGTCGCCAACTACCTTGGCGGTACTTACATATTAGACCATTGATGCGCCAACGGTCGCCAACCACCTTGAGCCAATTTATTTAGATAGCCAGAACTTTTTGATACATTACACCGCCATTGTTTTTCCGTTTTCACGTATAAACCCATCTCATGTCCATTCAAACACGTATTTTAAGATGAAATAATTCCATAATTTTGGAAATACGTCACTGCATCTTTTTCGTTGGCAGGCCAATCCCAAACTTTAATCATTTTAACGAGTGAAAAAACCGGAACAGAAAAAGTGCTTAATGATCTGCGAAACCAACAAAATGGCGGATGACTGTTACGGTTTGCACAATTTTTTAAATAATGGCAGTTGTTTGCCATTATCGGTGGTTTAGCAACTCATTGGCGACGCCTTCAAATATGGCGATAAAGATCGACGGCTTAATACATAAATACTAGCATTTTCATAATATTATGTTACAAAGTAGTATGGCATTATCTACTTTATAATGCAATAAAAATATCTATTTTCAAAATAAAAAAAAAATAAAATCTCTACTTTAAATGGATCCAGATTAACATTTATATTTAAGGATGAGTCGTGACAGTTTATTTTGAACATTCCACTGCATAAACTAAGCATAACTTTTAGAATGCAGCTGAATTGCGTTCTAAAAGCACCTCTCGAATTCCATTCCTTTTACATGTTCAACGTTCTGGAAATCTAACGGTACCGCTTTACAAATTAAGTCTAACAGTACTTCTCCAAGAGCAATGCATTCATTTTGTAATTTTCGGTGGAACGTTCCATTCCTCCATTTAATGGAAACCTCAAACCACTTATTGTCCATCCAATGTCTCGGTAGCAAACAGGGACGTTTCTACTTCTCCGAAAAGGACGTTTATTGGATCGTCTTCACGAGAACGTAAAGTTTTCACTAATTTTGAAAGGCCAGATCTTTCTACAGAAATGGAATTACTCCGTTTCATTATTTAGAAGCACGAAGGAAGATTCTTGAAATTGTCAGCTGCATGGGTAAAGCGGAATGTTAGCTGTTAAGTGCAGCTGAAAATTTGAAGTTGCATTTCTGTTGTCGGTGAAGATATTGTAACTGTTATAAACAGAGTACCTTATGAGACTTGAATTTTCGGCCCATAGTTGTTTGGTCCTTCATAAAGCAAGTTTATAGAGGTAGCATAGATATTTGTTTAAAAGTCGTAGACAGAAACTTAAGGAGTTTTAGTGTACACTAGTAACAGCATATTCCTAAGCAAAGGGGGCCTAAATTCAAATACTTGAGAAACATGCTTTAGAAACTTTGAGCCTTTGCAATAAAAATTTCATAATTTATTTAATTAAATCAAGCACCTTTCAGATACTTACTTAGCTTATCTTACATCTTCTTTTAATGAATTTCGAAAGTTAAGTAATTAATGACAATGCATATTTTATAGTATATATTAATTTATAATATTAAACAAATTAATAATTAAAATGAAATCTGCTATACATATTTCAATATATCATGTCAGAAAAAAATTCCCATCAAGGGTTAATGCAATTGAAGTCTTGAATAATTAAAAAAATCGTTTAGAAAGATGTCCAAATTTTTCTTTTCTGTCTGCTCTTTATACAAATCTTTTCAATTATTCCTTGAATAAAATTGTTTCTTTGATGCAAAGCCAGACAATATATCATGATCCTCCCTAGAGAAGGAACACAATTTGTTTCATGTTTGCATTAAGGTCGGTGACATAACACGGTCATTTATATAGAGTTACATGAATCCTTTCGAGACAAGTTTAAGAAAGGGATAGCTGTGATTGATGCGATACATCTCTTTATCATGGAGATAAATAACAAATATTTAACTCCAAACGACAAAACATTAGTTACTCTCTAGGAAAATAAAGCGATTTCAATTCAATTTACAAAGTGAAATGTAATCTTATTAATTTACGAATAAAAATAATCCTTATTTATATTCGATTATTTATTTCCGATTTTTTAAAAAATAGATGATAACATTAAAACGTTTACTTTTTGAGAAAATTCACATTTTTCATTCAATATTCTTAATGTTCGAATGAATTTTTTAATAAAGTTATTTGAATTTAGTATCTAATTAATTTTGGGGAGGTTACACTAAATTTTTATATTGATCTATTATACTTAAATCACCCTGATTATGCGGATTATGATTTTTGTTTGTATTTTTTTTATTTGATGAATGCTAATTTGCATTTTTAAATTATATTTTCACAAATTATAATCTTTGCTAGAATTTTCTTACAAAATATTTTTATAATAAAATTTAATATATATTTTTTGTTCAAATTTAATTTAAAGGTTTCTCAATATGATCTGAAAATTCTGAACATAAAAATAAGATATCTATTTGTTTAGAAATATTCTATAGTTAATATTAATGCTTCAAAATTCAAAAACACATTGAAAATTTCTAATTATTTTTTAGTTGAATACAAGTTTGATATTTGAAAAGTAGAAAGACATATAGCTCATTTTTTCAGTTCAGGAATCAAGCGATGTATTTCTTAAGCTATTAAACAAAGTCAGCTTGAAAAAACACCCTCTTAAAAAAAGGCCATTTTTTTCAATTTTTTTAAAAATTGTAATTTAACTCATAAAATTTTATTTCATAGATCTTTTCCCATTCCATTTTAAGCAAAAATTTGAAAATAGAAATAATATTCGAATGATTTTTCAAAATAAATATATTTTTTACAGATTTTGATAAAATTAAAAAAACAAAACAAAACAATTAAAATAAATTTTTTTTTAAATAAATTCTTACTCAGGTTAACAAAGAAAGAGGTAAAATAGTAAGCAAATTTTAGGGCAATTTCCATTCTCTTTTCTATATATGGTGTTCGAATCCGCAGCCCAAGTTATGCGAATCCAACTCTATACCAAACAGACTATCTTGGCATGACAATTACAATTACCATAAACAATTAACTAAAAAATTATACTAGCGATGAATTAAGGATTCGAAGATAGTTGTGACAATGCAAATTGCTTGATTTTTCTACACCAGTTGGAGAACCCAATACAGGTAAGAAATTTTTTTAATATCTTTATCCTGTATTCTTTTAATTCAAAAGTACTTCAAAACGAATCTGAAAAATCGAAGAATTATCAATGCTTGATTTTAAATGCAGCAAATATTATGAAAATAAACAGAATCGTTTAAAATAATCCTCCGAAGACACATGAAACTTAACATCGTTAATGTACTGAAAAAACGAACTGAATTTTTTACTTATTTGGCCGTGAGGAAATGAAGTTTTTGACCATAAATTAGTTTTAAATTAATTTATAAAAAATATGAATGAGCATTTGAAAAAAAAACTGTATAAGCATCAAATGTCATCCAATAATATATATATATATATATATATATATATATAGATATATATATATATATATATATATATATATATATATATATTGATTTGATGATAAAAAAATAATTGATCATTTTTTTACTAAATATATTTTATAGTTTCAATTTGATTATATAAAAAGTTGCAGAGAATATTAAATTATTCTCAAACGTTCAGTCAAATTTCAATAATTCATTTTCTCCTCCATCTTATTAATATTTGACAAAGCTCCCTATGAAAAGAATAATTACACTTTTTGTTTTCTCTTTAACGAAAGGCGCCGTATATGACGTAATTATAAATGATATTTCATACCCAACTATTGTATACTCTACTTCTAAGCTTGCTTACATATACCCTATTAGCATCTACTCTTCTTACAAACCTACCGAACTTACACCCTATCAATCGGCGTCCTGGTATAGGGGTAGCACGTTTTCCACGTGATCTTGGAATCCTGGGTTTGGACATGGTTGTTCTTCTGTGTTCTAACTGTAAGGTGTGTGAACGTAAGGTGTGTGAATGTAAAAAAGGGGCTGTGCAAGCGAATGTGATGAAAAATGTAATGCGATTATGTGAGGGGCAAAGGTCGTACTATTGGCCCCCTGTTGACGCTAATACAAAACAAGAGACTTTTATTAGGCTTAAATCACTGACTACCTAAGCGAACTTATCCATGGCAACTGCCATAATAAACAGCAACAGTCAATCAGCGTCTACTCTTATTACAAGCCTACTAAACTTACACCCTATAAACCGGCTTCCTGGCATAGAGGTAGCGCGTCTTCCCCGTGAAGTGGGAATCCAGAATTTGGATCTGGTTGTTCTTCTGTGTTCTATCTGTACGGTGTGTGAGTGTACCCCCCCTCCCTTAAACAGGGGCTGTGCAAGCGAATGTGATAAAAAATGTGATAACGTGAATGGCAAAAGTCGTACTCCTTGCCCTAGTTGGCTCTACTATAAAACAAGAGACGCTGATTAGGTTTTAATCACTGACTACGTCAGCGAGCTTGTCGGTGGCAAGTGCCACAATAAACAACAACAGTCTATCACCATCTACTCTTATTACAAGCCTATCAAACTTACTCCCTATAAACCGATTTACTGGAAAAGGAATAAAACGTCTGTCCAGTGATTTGGGCGTCCCGGGTTCGGACATGGTTGTTCTGTGTTATATCTGTAAGGTAGCGAATGTACCCCCTTCCTTGTAAAAAGGGGCTGTGCAAGTGAATGTGATGTGATGATGTGAATGGCAAAAATCTAGGGAAAAACTAGTTAATGCTACTACAAAACAAGAGTCGCTGATTAGGCTTAAATCACTGACTACATTAGTGAGCTTGTCCATGGCAAGTGCCATAATAAACAACAACAGTCAATCACTGTCTACTCTTATTACAAGCCTACCAAACTTACTCCCTATAAACCGACTTCCTGGCATAGGGGTAACGCGTCTGCACGGTGATCTGGGCTTCCCAGGTTCGGACATGGTTACTCTTCTGTGTTCTATTTGTAAGGTTTACGAATGTACCCCCTTCCCCTGTTAAAAGAGAGTTGTGCAAGCGATAGCGATGGGTGAGTAGCAAAAGTCGTTCTCTTGGACTTAGTTGGCTCTACTACAAAAAAAAAGAGTCGCTGATTAGACTCAAAACCTTGACTACCTTAGCGAGCTTGTCCCTGATAAGTGCCATAATAAACAACAACATCCAATCAGTGTCTACTCTTATTACAAGTTTGGAAACTTACACTCCATCATCGTTTACTCTTCTTACAAACTTGCTAGCAGAATGTAAAAAATAGCAATCCACTTTAGAGGGCCACCGATTCACTTCATTTTTGCAACACTGCATTAAGACCTTCATTTCTATAAAAATAGCTTCATTCAATAGTAAATTATTAAGAAATTAAATAAAATGAGTTAAAAGAAAATACAAAGATATAAGAAACCTCTTTCAGTTCCATAGAAAAACAAACCTTGTCAAGTGACCCTACAATAGTTTTGTTGCCTGATTATTAGGTAAATAAGAAGTAGCTGAATATTCCTTCCTCCGCTCAGAGCATTAATTAGTTAACGATGCTGATTGCAGAGGTTGCTTTTGCTTACGGTATTATCGGCAAGTGAATTAACTAATCAACAAAGGCAAGGCAAGTTAGCTCAAACGTAACAAAGGAAATTGTGTTAATTTGACCTCTTTGGGTGGCTTTATACACATCACGAATACTCTGAAAAAATTGGGAAAATGTTAGCTAAAAATGTTTTAAACTAAGAAAACAAGGATTCTGAATTGAAACCAAAAGATATATACTTTTCTCACCCTTTTTTTCCCAAGAAATTAGTGTATTATCATGTTCAGAAAAAGTTGTTTTTTTGGGAATGAGGCGTCAACAAAAATCCGTAGGCAAAAAATTAAAATTTTACTATCTGCAACAGCATCTAAAAAAATCAGCTTTTAATAACGCGTAGCCATCCCATTTACAAATGCTCTGTTTAAAAATAATAAGTTAATGACTCAAAAATTTCATTTTGAACATGTGATTATATGAAATGAAATAAATAGGAAGTGTGTGTATATATATCTTGTTTAAATTCTCAATCCTTAATAAAATCCTTTTTTTTTCCATCTAGATTTCGAATTCTTTGACGATTACTATACTTACGCCTATTCGAAAGTAACAATTATAGAATTCAAAATTCTAAAATTTTTGAATTCACGAAATTTATGCAAATTTTTCAATTCAAACTATCAGATATATTTAAAAAATAATTTAAAGGAACATAAACCTATTATGATCGCTATAAAATTAGTAAGATTCTAAATAACTTTGAAGAATTATGTAAATTTTTCTACTAAATTATCATCAGGAAAATCAAATATGACCAACTTTTAAAGATATTAAAGTTTCTGAAATTATATTAATTAAACCTTCACTTCCAAACAGAGCTTTCATTAATTCTTGGAAACCAGTTCATCTCCCAGGAGAGATGCATTTGACATTTACATTATCATGTGGAGATTGTTTCCATAATCATTTGACAAACGTTTGCCATTTGGTCTTGAATTTCCATTTGTTAAAGTTATTGCTTGACTGAATTCTTAATTACAAAATCCTATTTTTTTTTTTCAGTTTTACAACTGACAGAAAATTTCTTTTGATTTTGTTGTTATGATGAGAAATAACTGTTAAGATTTGACTATTGTGATTTATATTAAATTTTTACTTTAGGCTTTCTAAAGCAACTATTGGGTTTAGATTCTCACATTACAAAGTGCTTTCAAACTTCACATGCATATACTTAATATTTCTCAGAATAAAAAATAAATATTTGTAAAAGAAAATCTTTAATGATTATACCTAGGAGTCATGTATATTTTTAACATTATTTTATAGTGTTACATTTGTTTACATTTGAATCTCACCTCTGATGAACTATTATATTTAAGTAAGTAATATAATCAATTGCTTCATGCATTTTCAAAAAAAATTGATGTGAATTTCCTATTTTTTTCTCTTTCCTATATTGTATATACAAGTTGATCAAGATTAATACAGCCCTGTTTACAGTGAACTATTCAGTGTACAGGTTCCACAATTCCTAAGCATACTATTTTATAAGACACGGGAGAACGGATAACAAAAAAAAACAATGTCCACAAAATGCCAATATATGGCTCAAAACAACAAATATATTCCAATAAGTCTCAATATGCTCACTTTTAATTAAATTTTCAAACATATCAAACATTCAATCACAAGGACCTTACAGATGCAAGGGAATCTACTCACTATAGTTCCTGTCTTGCACATCCTGTGGAGAACTTGTTCAACTGTGGTTGGTAATTGGTCGATTAAAATGCTTCTCACACACAGAGTGATACTGTCTTTCAAATATGCCAAAGCTACCAAACGTCCTTGATAAAATAGGCTTTTTAAGTATCCACAAAAGCAAAAATAAAAGGAATTAAGATGTGTACAATGAAATGGCCATGCTGCCAGAAAGGCATGACTAATTATCTATCATTAGTTAAATGTTGCCGAATAAGCTGATATACACAGAGTACAATGTGTGGAGGTTCTCCATCTGGTATAAAGGCAACTGAATCAAGACATTGGTGCTGTTGCACTTAGGGTACAACAAAATTCTTAAATGCAGTGTGATACTGTCTTTAAAATATGCCAAATCAGCCAGGTTATCAGATGTTCAGATATGCCAAGTTATCAGATGTTCATGATAACAAGCCTTTTAAGTATCCACAAAGGCAAAAATCGCAGAGATTAAAGTGTGTACAACGAGATGGCAAAGCTTCAAAAATGCATGACTGATTATCTATCATCAGTTAAATGCGGCCGAATAAGCTACTTTACACATAATCCATTATGCGGAGCGGCTTCATCTGGCATAAAGGAAACTGAATTAAGGCATCGGTGCTGTTGTGCTTGTGGTCCAACAAAATTTTTACATGCAGAGTGATACTGGCTTTCAAATCTGCCAAGGTTACCATATGTTCATAATAACAAGCCTTTTTAAGTATCCGCAAAGGCAAAAAACACAAGTATTACGATATACAATGATTAAGCTGCCAGAAACGCGCGAATAATTATATATCACTGGTTAAATGTTGTTGAGAACAATTCCGTTCACAAAACCCATTGTGTGTAGATGTTCCATCTTGCATAAAGGTAATTGAATCAAGACATTCGTGCTGTTTCCCATGGGCACAACAAATTTTTTAAACCTATTTTGATACTTTCTGGTTCTTTGCATAAAGGAAAGCTGAAATCTTCCAGAAGTGAATCTGCAACATTTTTTTTAATCATAAAGTGACTTCTCAAGCAAAGTTTGATCACTCGTGATATTTTTACAGTTTTATCATGATCTATGCTCAGAATAGTAGCAACAAAACAAGTCTTTATGCAAATGTTTGTACTTATAGTGCGAAATTGCAGTTATGCAAAAGTTTCTTCACTTTTTGTCTCCTTTTCTCATATCTGAAATAGAAATTAGAAATGAAAAATTCCACAATGCATGTGTTTTTTGTCATTATTTGTGCGTTTTCAGCATATTTTCTGTTGTACAGCACCAACTAATGGTGCTTCTGGGAGTATTTTTTTCGTACAATCCGTTTCCCTATGTTTTGAAAAGTATGTTCAACTTCTTTGGAGTCTTTACACAGAGTAGTTAGCTGTAGAGAGAGTTCGGAGTAGGGGTTGTTTTACTTTGATCACATATGGCTCTATGTTACCTCTTACTGGATTTATCAATAGCAGATGGTTATAGGGGTTAATTTAACAGCTCTGCTGAGCATATAATTTCTAGAAAGTAATTTGCGTTTTTTTAAAAAAAGCCTGAGTTTATTTATAAGGTTTTCTGATTTAATTTATGAGATTTGTAGATGTTGTTACTTATGGCACTTTATTTTTGCTGACATACCTCTCAGCGATTAAAACCTATTGCGCGTCTTTTGCTTTTCAGTAGCATCAATCAGGGCCAACAGTACGACTTAACACGTCACAACCTTTTTTATAACTTCCAAGGGTACTTTGGACCCCTGAGCATCCGAGGACCGAATTCGGACTTCTAGCTCACACACATCAAAAGCCCTTTTTACAGGTTGAACTTCATTCATGCATTTTCATTTTTTTATCGATCGTAATTTAGATCTGGAACAGTGAACGATCATTTCTGACTCAGTACCCACAGCCATATTATTCTCGACATGGAGGACTCTCTGACCACAAACATATTTAACGAGCGCCAACCGCCACTCACTATCTGGTCGGACAATCTCCGGCCGGCAAGGTTCGAATTCGCAATCTAAGGAATACAAATCTAACGCTCAACCAACTAGGCTATCCCGGACTTATAAGAATTAGGGAGCATATTTGTGTGATAAATGTAAGAATATCGAATTATAAAATCATGCACTGCTAATTTCATTAATTTAACATCCATAATATCTTCACAAATTTTAAATATGTTCCAATTATATCTTATTTTCAGTACGCAGATATTTTAGATACATATGCCTTATATTAAAGTATTTCAGAAACATACTACAGACAAAAACAGAGAAATTTCATAAATTCGTGTTATTTATTTATCTCCGCGTTGCCAGATATCACTTTCGGAACTTGCATTCCATTTCATACGAATCAGATACATTGTTTTAAAGAGTTTTAAGGATTATATTCTTATTTTACACAAAGTGAAAAATACGTGATTTCCCATAAGAATTCCTCTTGGAAATCTGCCTTCCATGTGAAAAATAATGTATACGTATTACATTATCTCTCAGGTCTTGGAGATAATCAACTTATATTATCTTGAAAGGATTCAATTTTATGGCGAACAGAAAGAGCTTTGAAATAATTTGTCCTTTAAAGTGATACTCCTTATTTTCAAAGTTTTAGTCTTTGCTGAAATAATTCAATTAATGGGAGCTTTCCAAAGTTATTTTTAGATAAGTTCTTCATCCTTGTTTATTAAAACTTCAGCTTTTGTTGAAATCTTTTACTTATAATAAAGGATTCTCAAGAGATAAAACTGGATATTTGCAAAGTTCTAGTTACTCGTCTTGCATTATTAATCTTGCGATACCTAGATTCTTAATTTATTATTGAACATACATAGAAAGGAAAAGTTTCAAAAGAAGAAACATCTCATTAATTAAAATTGAAGCATTTTGCATTATTTGTGAATCTGAACAAAGTAAATACTTGTGTAGAGCAATTTGAAGACTATTCATTGTATCCAGTAATTTCGTTCAAACTTTGGTTTTCCCTTTATTCTTGCAATAATAAAAAGATCCAATTCTCTAATGAATTTATTCTTTTATTCTCTAATGGATTTTATCATTCTTGATTTAAATTCTTAATATAACCATTTAAGGCAGTGTGAAAATTCTTTATAGATTTGCATTGGTCCTTAGATTTATATTGGTTTCTTTTAAACTTAAATAATTATAATTATTTAAAATTAATAAGAAATTTTACTTTAGATATCTAATATGTCTTGTTGAGAAAAAGCTAGGCAATTATTTTTTTAATTGCAGCAATATGTCAAATATTTGCATAAAAAACAGAAGATTTCTTTTTTAAAAATTTTATTTAATAAAAATGATTCTATAAACATGAATGAAAAAAAAGGAATAAAAGATTGAAATGAAATCTGTTACGCATATTTCAATATATCATGTCAGAATATCATTTCTTGAACGGCCATGCAACACGTGCTCGTGTAAGTTAAATTATATTTTTATTCATTTTAACGGTTTCATTGGATTATTACGTTTAGTGTTGCAAACGATCCAAAATACTTTGCCACGCATTTATTGTTTAAAAAAATATTCATTTTCTATAATCACGTGCTCAAAATGACATTTTTCTAGACTTATTTGCTGAAGTCATTAAATTATTTTTTTAAATCAGAGCTTTTGAAAATGTGTTGGCAACGCTTTATTAAAAGCTGATTTTTTGAGATGCTCGTGCAGTTAATAAAAGTTTTTAATTCTCACCCACGGATTTTTTTTTTTTAATTTTTCACCAACGGTTTTTTGATGACGCCTCAAAAACTCATTCCTAAAACAATATTCTGTTCTGACATGATAAAAAATATGTGGGAAATTATTAACGTAACCTAATTTCCTAGAAATAGTTTCTTAACATAAAAACAATTTTAATTTTTTTTTGTCATTCCGCTGAAAATACTTATGTTTTAATTATAAAGCGAAATCACCGTTTTCTATAACTAGATGAATCATCAAGTTAAAAGAATTAATCCAGGCAAGCAATCCAATTCTAATAGGTTATTCATTACCATATTAAGCGAAATATTTAAATCATATTCCCATAAAAAGCATAAGGCATTCGAACTTGATTGCTATAAAAACAAAGTGGCAAAATGAATTGATGAAATAGAACCAGGTTTTAAAGTTGAGGCAGTGCCTTAGCAAAGAGTGCACTGCTTTTGCCTCAACATAATGTAGTTTGAGTCCGAAGCGTAACATCTTAAGCCTTATAATACAACAGCATAATTTAATATAGAAGAATAGCGTAATATAGCAACATTATGTATTGCTGTGCCTATAACATAATACAACTTTTTCGCCCTTTTATAATATTTTAGACATCAAACGATGACAATTCCTTAATATTTTGTCTTGTTGATGACACATAATGTTGGTGCTTGGATTATTCAACCTTTCCTTGTGTCTGCCCAGTAACTATACCAGAATATTTAATGCTATTTCAGGGACTTTTTGGGTGATTTCTGACAAAAATGTACAGTTGGATTCTGGCTATCATTTATAACATAATAAAGCCTTAATTCTATTTCGAAATAAATAAAAATGGCGAAATAAAATCACTATCATGGACTTGAGGATTCAGTAGTAGTCACGTGGCAGGCACAGAGAAATAGTTATTTTTTTCTTTAGATTTCTCCCGAAAGTTCGAGGTAATTGGGAGTTCAAATAATTTGCATTTAGATGTAAGAGAAAATTAAATACAAACTAGTGAAATCGGAATAATTGTTTAAATTTCAGAAATCTTTGGAAAGTTATCTCCATGTAGAATGTGTATTGAAGTCGAAATCTTTCTCGAAAATGGAGAATGGTGTGACGTAAATGACCTTTGATGACGTATATAGCATGAGTTTTCAAATGAAATAAAAACTACAGAAATCGGGGGAGGAGTTAAGCCTGGAGAAAGACAAGTTATTCTATTTTCTTTCTGTATTTTTAATATATAAATATTAATTTTTAAAAAAATTCGTGTTCATCAAAATTAGAGGAATCTTAGATGTAGATATGTATGGCGGCTTAACCTTAGGACATTAATCTAAAGGACATACATTGTTATATGAGACAAGATTATTTTTCGGATGTAATTTATGTAAAACCTATATTTTACATGAAGGCATTGAGAACAGTTCGAAAACAGATGTCATCCTCTTCTTTTGAATATGAACATTAAATGCATTAATACGATTTTAAAAAAATATTTTGTAAAATATTCTTATGATTTATTATAATATCTTTATTAGCACCTCCATTCCTTACTTCGATATAGCTAAATGGTACATAAGCTTATACATAGGACAACGTGTTGTTCCTCTTTATTAAATTCGTTGTGTTTAACCTATTGGCAATCGTACGAGACTGTATAATTTAGAAAGTTCTTGAAGTTTCCGCGCTATACACAAGGTGGTTATAATCAAATTTCTCCTATAAGCAGCATCATACAACGCAAACGTTTGAACAGATTGCAACAAAATTTGGTAAATAAATGAAACACAAGAAGAGCTCCCAGAATATTGAGCTTCAAATTGTCCACCAGGCTGCACCTGCCCTGAAAAATATTGATTTTAACTCAATAAACGACTAAATTGGAATGCAGAAACAATATTAGTATTTATTGACTTGTTTCTGATGAATTGGTCAGCAAATCACGTCAATTAAAGTAAGGAAATAGTAACAGTTCGCTGTATGAGAGGAAAAAAGGAGTTCAGTTAACAGAAACAAGAACAGATTAGGACGAAATTGCACAATAGAAACAAGTAATTGCGTCCAGGGTGTGGTAGGGAAAGGTGCTCCACCCTCATTCACTTGAAAAATTTCAAGTTGTGATGCTTCGCGAACGAAGCGTTATGGAATTCTTTACATCATCAAACGATGCAAAAACATACCACCATTATTACAGCCGTAAACGTTGGTATAAAACATGCTGATGACTTATCCTAATCTGTTTTGCATACATTTAAATCTTGACATTTTTCTTCTTCTTAAAAATGACAGCTTTTATCAATTTTTACATTTTATTACTCATAATTATAGTTCTGGAATATTAATTTTGTTTCCGTATTCACTTTTGGTCGCTCAAAGAGTTACATTTAATGTAATTCAAGAAAAGGCTCCCTTTGGTGGCCATTCCGGAACTGATATATTTTTTTTAAATTACGTAAAACGTAAACGTAAGTTACGTTTTAAACGAAAAATGCGAGACAAAGTTTTTTGGATTGTTTGAAATACTAGACTCCTTCAAGGAAACAATGAAAATGAATAAAAATATAATTCAACTTGCACGAGCACGTCGTGCTTGACCGTTCAAGAAATGATGTTCTGACATGATACACTGAAATATGCATAGCTGATTTCATTTTAATCTTTTAATTCTTACGTGTTTTGATTTGCATTTCGATATAATTGATATCACTTTCCGAAAACTGAATTTTAATAAAGATAGTACTAAATGAAAAATTAATCATCAATATCTATAGAAAAATCGACTTTCATTCTCTAGAAAAAGAGTATCAGCTATTTTCTTTGTTTCATTTACTATTTTTGGCTAAAGATTTAATCAAATGTCTACCATTAAACTAATGTCAGGCATTTTTAAAATTTATGATTGGAATATTTTTTTAGATAGCTAAAATATAACTCCTGTGCACAAAACTAAATGTAATCATTTGTTTCAGATAAAATTATTTGATTAAAAAATGCAGAAAAAGAATTTTTATAAAACCACAATTTTAGGATTTCTCCTGTTAGAGAATACTCCCTTTAATCAACACAGAATGAAGATTTATAGTTCTTCTTCAAAATTTCCTCTAGGGATTAGCTTTCTCCTAAAAGTGCGCGAACTTTACTCGAACTAATCGACCGATAATAAAAAAGTTCTTTCTAAAAGAATTTATTTCCCTGGGCATTTTGCTCTTTCGCCTGTTTATTACAACTTACCTGTATTCAACAACTTTACTTGCTTTTGCTTCGTTTGACATAGAAGAATTTGGTCCGTTTGAAATAGAATTGTAGATGCATGTATGGACAGTTTATCTTTTGATAGATTTTCTAATTTAAATGTACTAATCAGCAAATCTACCGTATATCTAATTCCTATTTTTTTTTATTTTTATAGAATTGCCTTGTAATCTGGCAGAAAGATATACAAATTATTTCCGAATGGATAAATTTGAAAATTGATAGAAATCTACAAATTTTGTGTAAATATCATATATCATCATGAAATTCAGCTATCTAGCACAATTTATTGAATTATTTTTTGCATTACCAGATAGCAATTCCGAAAATGTATTTCTCTTTCTCATTAAGGTCTGAAATATGGAAACTCTTCAAACATTTTTTTATGATCACAATACTTTCCGTTGTAGATTTCATAAATGATGCAGTGAAAATCTAATCAAATAAGATTCTTTCACTTTCTACATCAAAGATAAAGATTTTGTATCTACAGCAATATCTTGTATTCGGGCAGAATTTTTTCTGAATGGATACATTTGAAATTTGATAGAAATCTACAAATTTTGTGTAAATATCATATATG
>JAOUZG010052315.1:2201260-2214760 GCA_026289955.1 Argiope argentata | reverse complement strand
TCTGATTTGGATCTACAATTTACTTGAACACGAAATCTTAGGTATCTAATGACTTATGTCATTAGATACCTAAGATTACCTTATTAACTTTAGACGTATTGAGATACAAATCTGATTTGGATCTATGTTTTAATTGGCCAGGAAATCTTATGTATCTGGTGTCTTATGTTTCCTATTACCCTTAAGAATATTGAGATACAATTCTGATTTGCATCTGCAGTTTATTTGAGCACGAAATTTTATGTATCTGGTGTCTTAGGTTAACTAATTATTGAGTTCACTTGTTACCCTATCACCAGAGGGATTGATTTCCTCTTAAAGAATTTCATTTGAATTTTGACAGCAAGGTACAATTTATTGCTAATTTTATATATTTTTTTTTCTCTGTCAAATTAATTTTGAGCTATTATGTCCCCAATCAGTTTATGATTCCAAAATTGTGTTTTTATTTTATTCATGAAGTCTCCAATTTTGGAAATTTTTTAAAGTTTCTGATGATATTAAAGATTATGAAATTCATCGGTATTGAAATGTTTAGTAGCAGCAATGGAATCTGCAGTATCAAACATTAGACATTTAAAATTTAAAACTAATCTCATGACTATATAATTTATTACTCGAATTAATTTTTCTCGATTTGGAAAGAATTGAAGAAATGTTTTTTTCTGACTCTCTCAATTCCAAGTTTCTATTTTCTACAAAAATCCCATTTGTAGTGGCATTCCACGATATTTATTTTGTGTAGTTATTTTGATTGAACTTAAATATGAACAAAGGAAAAAAGTACAAAAAATTTGAATAATTATTGAATAAATTTGAATAATTATTGTTAATAAAAATCTTACAAGAGAAAGTCTAAAATAAAATCTTACTTTCAAGTGTTATTTGATTCAATTCATGTCAAATATCTAGAAACTCTAAAAGAAATAGTTTCTGATTTAAATGCATTTTTAACTTAATTACATTCTCTTCGGATATGTATATATATTACGTTTATATAATAACTATATAAAATGTTTAAAAATATTTATTCTGATAATTTTTTTCTTTTAAATATAAAATATTTAGTATCTGTATAGTTCAATGAAATTGCAGAAGAATTTAAAGAATGTAATTATTGAGATTAAGGAAAAATTTAGTGAAATTAAATATTTTCTGATTTTAATGATTCCATAATAAGGATTAATAACAGTGTGGTGCTTATAGTAAAGAAAAAGTTTACTTTAACGAAAAGGTTCCATTTTCTAAAACCGGATAACTTTTAATTAATGATATTTTATTTAATTCCCATAGCATTCATTCTTAAGATATTTTAGTATTTTGATTAAAAAATTTCTTTTGAGTTGAGCATTGAATTTTTAAAGCTATTGTTTGGATGCGATGACAAAGCATTTTCATGCCTTCATTGCAAATACACATTAAATCCAAATACGTTCGAATGATTTAAATGAAATTAGTTAAATTGCTATAAAAATAATTTTGATAATATTTTAAACATAAAACGAAATTTTTTTTATTTTTAGATATTATAGCTATAAAGATAAGAGACAAAGCTCTTTTTAAATTTCTTTTCCGGAATTTTAGAATTGATAAATAAATTTTTTGGAATAGTTTTTACTTAATTTATTCCTTATAACTTTTTTTAAAGGATAGTAACATAGATCTTCAAAATTAAAACACTAACATTCAAAAACTTTTATTTGAAATAATTTACACATTAAAAAAAAGAATTCTAAATATATGGATTCTGAAAGATGTTTGTAAACATTACTATAATATATTAGGATAATTTAATATTATTGATTTTATACAGTAATATAAGATGTTTTAAACTCTAAAATCAAATGAAATTTATATCGAAGAAATCAAAGCCATTAATTTTAGCTACACTTAACAACTGAGATAAATATCTTGTATCATACACTTCATGAATAGTTCTATCCAAGCATACAGATACCTATCCAGACCACGATACGTTTGAATAAGTCTAGACACTTTGTAAGGAGCTGTCACAAATTTCCGTACACTTTAAACTTCGCAGATCTACGAAGAATCCTGGAATCCTCAGAGCGGAAACGTGTTGGAAAGTTATTTCTCCTGAAATAAACCGTTGATTTCTTTTATACATAAGTTGCATGATTTCTTTTATACATAAGTTCGGCACAGGGAATTATTTTTGTGGGCAAAATGTTTATCGTTTTAGTGTATTATATCCAATAATACACTAAAACGATAAACATTTTGCCCACATAATGTATGATAAGAGTTCATAATGTATGATAAAAAAATTGAAATGAAAATGTAGCATGTTCTAGAAATTAAATAAAAAATGAAGCTTTTCTGTAATTTCCTTTTTTAAAATTCAACTGTCGTCTATCATTAAAATTAGCATTTAATAATCCGTACCATCTATTTCCTAATCCTGCGCTCGAAATTTTTATTGCTTATTATCATGTCAGAACATGATGTTGTTATTGGGATGAGGTTAGTGTCAACAAAAATCCACAGAATTAAAATAAAAATTTTATTATCTGCACGAGCATCTCAAAAAATCAGTTTTCAATAACGCGTTGCCGTTGTTTTTACAAAAGCTCTGATTAAAAAAAATTAATTAATTAATACAGAGAATAAAATCTAGAAAAATGTCATTTTGAGCACTTGATTATACGAAATGAAATAAATAGGAAACGTGATATTTTTTTAAACATTAAATGCGAGACAAAGTTTTTTTTGGATCGTTTGCAATACTAGAGTGACTCATTCAATGAAACAAGTAAAAGGAATAAAAAATTATAGTTTAACTCGCACGAGCACGTGGTGCTTGGCCGTTCAAGAAATGATGTTTTGACAGGATACATTGAAATATGCATAATAGGTTTCATTTTAATCTTTTTTATTAGATAATTATGTTTTACAAAAGAGTAAAATAGACTCAATAAAAAAAGAGGCTTATAATACATAAAACTTATACTTACGACTATTAATTAGGTGTATTATAAAGTGATAATACATCTTAAATACTAGTACACCACCAGACCTGCTCACATGACAGTTCTTCGATAGAATCGGGAACCTGGTATTTTCCGATTCCGAAGCCAACTGGGGCCCCTTAAGTTATGTAGAAATAAATACAAGCATTTGAAAATTATTTTATTTAAATTTTATTGCAAGAGTTCACAATCGGATATTATAATTATTCCAAATTTCCCAATGTTAATGAAATTAATTATAATTGGGCAGCAATTACTAATTAGCTAATTTTTTTTAAAGTTGAAAATACATTTATTACAAGAAGCTGAAAATACATTTATTCTGATATCCTTTAAGAAATTCCATGTCTATTCATTTGCATGCGAAATGCATATTTATATTCAAAAAAATCTCTTAGATTCTCATATATTTGTTGATCAGAATTCAGAACAGTATTTTTAAAATTTTTTATTGCCATAAATGAGTATATTGCCGATAAAAACCATTCAGATCTTAAAAACCTTTATAGGAGCTTTAATTGTACTTTAGTCCCAAAATAGAATTTAAACCTTCTTTGGAGCTTATTTCAAAATTTATTTGCAATAAAAAGGATTAGTTTAGTTAGCTGTTATCAGATCATTTAACACTAAAAAATATTTTTGCTGTTGAAAAAAAAAATGGAATCCTATGATACGCTTCTAGAATACATTTTTATAGAAAACAATGTAAAAGTTATCCCAAAAAGTTTTCACTTCGAATATCTCTAGAAAATATAGAAATATCCTTGGGATTAGTTAAGGATTTATAAATAGCGCCAATAAATATCTTTCCTATATACTGAAGGAGGCTGAATTCGAAGTCTCGGTTGTTCAAGATGTAAGTTATATTAGCAGATTATAGAGATTTTGAAAAGAAGCAAATCTGTATTGTTATTTGCGATTACAATGATGCCAGCAAATAAGCGTTGTCTTTAATGTTTATAGCAGCATATATGTGATTTTTACTTTCTACTATTCGAAGAATGCCTGTAATCATCAGAAGAAAAAATTCGAACTCGTGGTTTTAACAACCCCCCCCCCCATATTTTAGGCATAGTCCAAAAACTATAATTTTGGAATTAATTTTGTATGTCTGTGAGCATGATAATACAAAAACACCTTAAGATAGAAAGAAGAATCTTGTATGATATCCATTTCAAGTATGTAGATATCTGTGAAATACTAAATGAGAATCATTCACGGGAAGTCTATTTGAATACAAGCTAACACGATTATTATGTTTGTGTAGTTTCTTATAGGACTTGCCATTGACAAGCTCGATGAGATAGTCAACAATTTAAGTCTCTTTTTTTGTAGTAGCGCCAACAAGAATACGTCTTTCGCTAATGACTCATCGCATTCGCTTGCACATCCCCTTTTTACCGGGGGGCACATTCACATTCCTTATCGATATAGCACAGAAGAATAACTCAAACTTTGACTCGAACCCGAGATGCCCAGATCATGGCGAAGACCCGCTACCCCTATGTCAGGACGCCAGCGAGAATATTATAAAACAAAGCAATGTAGATAGAGTTTGGACCCAGATTTCCATCTAAAGTTTAGATGTGTATTAAATTTAGAGTCCAACTTGACAAGGAGATGATCATTTGTCAATATGCATATTTACGAGTTATCAATATGATAAATCAACATCTCACTGACTTACATATATAATCATAGTTCTACGGAGAGGGTAAACAAAATAATGGAAACATCTATTATTTTGGCATAGTAATCTTTGAAAATATTATAAAGAATCAAAACTTGCCATATTTTAATGCGTTTTAGTTTTATTATTTATGTTACTTGAAATGTGTTTTTCTGAATTTATTATGTTATTTATTATTATTTTTTGTTATTATATGTTGTGAGCCGAAGGAAGCATTTCATCCAGAATGCCTTCTCCAACCGTAAAACAGGGTGGGAGCTGTATGGTAATTAGATTTATCATTTCTTGGAAATCTACCGGACCAAAGATTTCTCTTCATGGAAGAATGAAAGGCCGAAACTATTTAGGAATTTTGGGCTAAGCTCATCCTCAGGTTCAAGAATCGTTTCCGAAGGGAAACGCCAAGATGATAATGCGCAAGTCCAGACGGCTAGAATTATTGAAGAATGGAACGAGGAACATTATAATGAAGTTGAGAATCTTATCAGGCCATTACAATCACGAGATCTCAGCGTTTTTGAGTATTTATTGTAAAATTTAAAGATTCAAATAAGAAGTAGAAGTCATTTAAAATTAAATATTGTTGATTAATAAATTTTTCGGATTCATTTTAAAGTATTTTCGAATTTAAATAATACAAAATAAAGAAAGTTAGAAATTTCTTATCTGTATTGGCGTCCAACCTGGTGTAAAAAATTGTTACATTTTGAGGTTGAATCGTCAATTGGAGTTGAAAATGGTTTTGAATCCTTAATTTGCCTTTGAAAATTCAATGCTAATATAATTTTTTGATCAAATATTTATAGTAATAGTAATTGGTAGGCTGGGATTGTTTGGTTGGTAGGTTGTTGGATTCTCATCCCTTGGGTTGCAAGTCCTAACCTACCAGCCAAAACCTCTCCGTGTGTGGTTGACGTTAAATGGGTCGCGTTCACAAATTTCTCCATTTGGCCACTGATACCACTGAAGGTACTGGGTCAGAGTGATATATCTCTGTTTCAGATCTAAATTGAGGTCTGTGGATGCATGAATGAAGTCCGCCACGTAGACTTTTGTGAAGTATTGACAAATTTTGGTAGCAATGTTTAGAATGCTAAAGTAAATTTCCCATAACAGGATGAAGAATAGTGCATCAATTTAATGTATTATCTACAAAGTTTAAAATGGCAATTTTTTCAACATTTTCAAGAGAGTCCACGAATATAGGAAACATATGTAAAATACTCGTTTGGCCTCCTTAATTTACATAATAAATAAAGAAAAAGGAACCACACTTAACGATAAAGGATAGAAATGAATATTATAAACTTTTATAATTGGTTATGCATTATTCAGTTTGAATCTAAATAAAAATTCTTTATGACAAAATTTATATACATTTTTTTAATAATTTTAGAATTGTTCGTTTTTTAGATTATGTAAAATATATTTCAGTTAATTTTCATATAATCTGTTCAGTTTTCTCGATTTTTGTGGTATTACTTATTAAATTATTATTAAATTACCAGGTGTGAATATCTTAAAATTATAAAGTAAGACTTTTTGTAAGACAGAGAATTCTTATTAACCGTATTTAACACTAGTACCATCTTAACTCATATTCTTGTTTTGTAAAGTCGTCTTAAATTTATTTCTTGAAATATCCATGTAAATTGAAAAGGTATGCTACAAAAAGTACTGTAAAAAAGATCACAGATGTGAAAAGTTATGTAGATTTTCAGGACATATTTCCATCTGAGAAAAGCCCAACCACGACCTTGAAAGAATTTGACGGATCAATGTTATGGAAATCAAGATGTCTAAGATCAAAATTAGAAATCTTGCGCTGCTCCTATAAAACAACGAGGAACTGATCTCCCCAGACTCAATCCCTGAATGAATTTCGTCTCGTATCTCAACGAAGATCTCCTCCAGGATACATTAACTTTAATAGGATTCATCTACTTATATTCCCCAATGCGCTTCATCATAATATTGTAAGTAGTCACTTTTTCTGTGTATTGTATGTGAACAATCATTTTTTTCTTAATAAATATTTCCGCATATATCCATTCGACTGACAGGGAATCCTAAAGGTTCCAAGTTCGGGATTAATCGGAGGCAGAAGAAAAAAAGTAAATCCATTTGAGACGGTAACAGCAGTTGGAGTTCCACCTATTCGCTTATGCCAGTTTGGTACAAAGAATGGCTGAAATTTTCTTCCGGATTCTAATACAGTTGTTAGTTATGTACCTAAATTTCTAACAAAATGCAAATTCTATATGGCTTACAAATATACAGCTTATAATATCCAAATTAGAACTATGGCTCAAAATAATTAAATTTGATTCCTAGCTTTCAATGTTAATTTAACCTTTTGCACTATTATGGTACTTGTGACTCAAAATTCGATGTTGTTCATCATTTTGACGTTTTATTTATTTATTTTTCAAATTTAATAGTTAGAAACGTCTACATAATGGTTAATATCGCTTCTGAGCATTGAGAGGGGATCTTAAAGTTGCCAGTAGCAAGAGTTCTCTCAAAATTTAGGTGAAATATACTGTAATGCGAGAATACGTATGCTGGGTCTTTCTAGAATCGAAGGAAATTGCTCAAAGAGAATATATGTTAAGATTTTTTTTTAAATAAATGAGTTTTCAAGTATTTATTTTTTAGATGTATAATTATTTACTTTTAGAAAACTAACAAAATTAATTTTAATATGTTGTTGTGTATAATCGAATAAAAAACCCGCTTTCTGGCACAGACGTAGCGTGTCTTCCTCGTGTTCTGGAAGTTCCGGTTAGGGCATG
The DNA here is from genome assembly GCA_026289955.1 of Argiope argentata. NCBI lineage: Eukaryota > Metazoa > Arthropoda > Arachnida > Araneae > Araneidae > Argiope > Argiope argentata. Next base: position 2,207,285 of record JAOUZG010052315.1, on the reverse strand, counting down.
GTTGTTCTTCTGTGTACTATCTATAAGATGTGTGACTGTATTTCCCTCTAAAAAAGGGCTGTGCAAGCAAATAGGATGTGTGTGTAGTTAAAGTCGTGCTCTTGACCCCAGTTGGCACTACTTAAAACAAGATATACGTATTCTTCAGCTTGAAATTTGCTGATGTATCAGCGGGACTGGTCCATGGCAAGTAACATAAGTATAAATAACAAAATAGAATAAAAATGAATAAAACTATCTGAAGAAGAATCATGTCAAACATTTAACCCTTTGCACTCCGTTGGTGCCTCTGACTCAATACACAGTATTGTGCATCATTATGACGTTTTATTTATTTATTTTTCAAATTTAATTGTTAAAAACGCCTACATAATAGTCGACATAATTTTATCGACAATTCTACCTTTTATACAAATAAAGGCGCAACTAACACGTCTTTCATGGGAACTTAGTTTAAATGGGCTTAAGTGACCAGCGCAAAAAATCTTTTTTGAGTAGTCTTTATTAAAGTAAGCAGATATGTCCTCTTTTCAATTCAAACCAAATGGCGTTCTGTAATCGTTGACTTCTGAAAACTGCTTTCAGATGAATAGGATTTCCTTATGAAAGAGTTTAATCTCGAATCTGGGAATTAATATATACTGACAGAATGAATAGTCAACTTCTCTCTATAAAAATGAGCAATCGTAAGGGGAGGGGGTAAGATAGATGAAGATTCTAAGTGTTTAAATTTTTCACACATATTTTATTTTCAGATGCAAAGTGCAATTAAAATATCAATTATACCGATAGCTGTATTATTAATGGCCACACGATGCCATGGTACCTCAATGTATAAGAACCACTTAACTATTCAATAAACAAAACATATCTAAACCTTTAAATAAAAGTGTTTCTTTTTTTAATTCCTACTATTAGCTCACATTCTTCCTATATATATATATATATATTGTTCAAATTTTCAATCGTTTATAAAATACTTTATATTCATCCTATAAAGTTCAAGTAAATATTTTAAAACTTGTAGTGCATGACACTTGACGTTAATAAAGTTTTTTCAAATATTTTCTTAGTATTTGGTATATTTAAAATTGAACATTGCTACTTCATAGATTTTTCCGAATCATTTTGAAGTGCTTTTGAATTAAAATAAAATAGAATTCAGGAAATTTAAAAATTCTTTATATTGCGTTATCCCAACTGACGTAGAAAATGCACGCATTATTGTTGCCACAATCGACGTTGAAAATTCACACATGCGCAGTGTAGATTCTTAATTATTTTCAATGGATAAGCATTTTATTTTATTGTGGTCAAATTTTATATGAATAATAATTTTTTGATAAATTATTTATATTAATTGTAATTACTTTATAAAAAGTAAGTAAAATAGGTTTTTTATTTGTTGGCCTAAGTAAGAATTGATTAATTTTTTTATCTTACTTGTTCTTGATATTATTTTCTTACTTCAGTTTTTCTTTTAATTTTGTCCCGTTTTTCTTCTCAAATGGAAAATCAGCCTGAAACGGCTTTTGGCTTAAATAATATTTTTTCTTACTGTGTGTCCTACTACAGCAAAACACCGTCATTTTTTTCAGTTTGAAGTTGACTTTCTTTTCATATGGAAGTGATAACGTTTACTTTTGGAATACTTAACTGCCTTTTCATTATGGAATTACGTTATATCTTTATAAGTCTGAAAGCGTTTGTTAAAAACGTTTGAAATATAAGTCTAAAAACATATTTGAATATTCATAGGCAAATCAGCTAGGCTTAACTTTTATCTATTGGATATAAAGCATTAAACCAGATTAATTACTCATATGATTAGATTTATGATTTAACTAAAAAAGTATTTCTAAACAATTTATTTGTATTTATCTTTCTCGAAGAAGTTTTTCTAATCATACTTAATAATATTGTATAAATTTCAAAAATTTCAAAGTTTAAATTAAGAAAAGAATGGATGTTTCGTACAAAGTAATTTATATTTATTGACTGACTTATTTTTATATATATTATATATATTTTTGTATTACATAAGTAATTTTGAAATCTATCAGTTTAAGAAGAATTCAAATATTTATTTGCCTTAAAACGTATTAAACGAACAGACGAAAGCCATCGCTGGAATACAGAGGAAATGTATTCTTATAAATTCAAAGTAAGAGGCAGAGGAAAACAAATTATTCGAGTGAGAATTTTTTCACTGTTAGAAAGTACTACTTTTGCATCAGTATCGATTCAGACTCCTCCACTTATAGGGAATAATTATTCCCTACGGGGAATTTTGTAATAGTTCCATTAATCTTCATTCTATGTGGATTATACCGAAGTTTCCCCAATGTATAGAATAATTCCAGATTCTACTGGGCCTTGGCTATATGAAAATATATTTTATGACATTTCTTAGATGATATCTCATAAGTAATATATATTTATCTTTAATCCTATTTTTTAGGTTTGTAATTAACATTGATTTCGTAAATTTTGAAAATTTTTGATATCCATAGAATGTTTAATAACAAATATTTCCTTTAAGAAATATAAAGGATACAATTTATAAAATGAATGATAGCTTTCTGACTGGTTAAAATCCTATAAAATATTATGTGTATATCATATAAAATATTATATGTATGTCCTATAAAATATTAATTTGAAAATTCTGTTTAGAACTTTTATATTTTAATATTTCCATTTAACAAGATAATTAAACATTAAAAAACTCAAGCAAGTAAAGATATTTTTGAGCATATTTAATGCATATCATCATAATTAGGATTATAATGATTATAATTAGGATTATAGTGGATTATTAATTAGGATTAGTGAGGATTATGATTTAGAATGTTGGTCTGCGGGTGCAGAACTAGATGAAGTGTAAAAGGCGTATCTTACTATATGAGAATATGAACTAACAATTATTGATACGTGGTCATATATCTAGAAAGTTATGTGTCGTAGATAATGTTCTTGTACAAACCCCAATGATACAAAAGAGATATATATTTTAAAAAATATATTATCTAAATATGTGTTTTTTTGTGTTACAGCAAGCTTGGTATTATATCCTATTATTCCCGTAGAACTCTATTTATTAAATAGAAACTCTGTAAATGTTGCAATTTTTCTGGTTTTGAAAAACTTAGCATTTAAGAGAATAGAATATTACATAGTAACTATATAAAAAATCAATAATATTCACAATAACCTGATTTAGAAGATTTAATTTGCTTAAAAACTAAACAATGCTAAATACAAGGAACTTGTATTTAGGATTTCTTGAACGACCAAGCACCACTTGCTCGTACAAGTTAAAATATAGTTTTATTCATTTTAATTGTTTCATCGAAGTAGGCACTTTAGTATCGAAAACAAACCAAATTTTTTTTTTATCTAGCATTCATTATTTTAAGAAAATATCACATTTCCTATTTATTTCATTTCATATAAATCACGTGATCAAAAAGACATTTTTCTAGGTTTTATTTGCTCTAGTCATTAATTTTTTTTAAAAAAAATATCAAATATTTTGTAATTCAGATGGTATCACGTTATTAAAAGTTGATTTTTTGAGATGCTCGTACAGGTAATAAAATTTTTATTTTTCGCCTATGGATTTTTGTTGACGTCAGAAAACCTCATTCCCGAAACAATATCAGGTTCTGACATGATAAAAAATATATTTTTTTCTTTTTCCATACATTTAATATATACTTCTACTTATACAAAATAATAAATTTATTAAAATATTTTAAAGAAAAAACATTTAAAAAATTTGGAGCTTTGAAAAAGTTTTATCGTCTGCGCAGATGATTCAATCTAATCATAGCCATATAACAGCATTTAATTTATTAGAAAAAATATGCATTTCCGGCTGAAGAATAAATTTAAAGATTACAAATAATAATGTTTCATGTTGATAGAGAAAAAAATTATATTGCTGTAAGACTCTTAAAGTTTGAATTTTCACACAGAGCCTCTATTCTGTTTATATTAACTTAATTTTTTACAATTTTTCATTTAAACATAAAAAATGCGTATTCATGTTGTTAAAACTCATAAAAATGATTTCAATTTGAAACAGAGTGGAAACTCTTTTTATCAAATATTTTATATTATATCAGCAAATGTGAAGAAGGCATAAATAAATTTCTTAAATACAATTTTTCAGGAAATATAAAAATGTCAAAAATATAAAATTGTTCTTTAAATATAATTCAGTCAAAATGTTCAATAAATTTCCCGAAGTAATATTTTTTTTTCATTTTGACATAAAACAAAGAAAATTAATAAACATATGGTAGCGGAAATATTAAAATTTTAGATGTAAACCCGTGCTTGATGATAGGTCCCTAAGGAAATATTATACATAAATCTTTAATCTAAGGTGTTCACTCATTGCATTTGTTGAGTTTCTTCTCATGAAAATTTTTATGAGTTTCTTTATGCGTATGAGAAGATTCGTGTAAAATATTATTTAAATTTACTTTAAACATTAGTAAACAGATTCAAAAACAAAGAAAACTATTAGTAAAATTTAGAGCGTTAAACGAGTGAAAATTTGTAAACTTTATCCTTTGAGATTTTGTTTATGACACGCTGAGATTTCAAGCAAAGAAACTCTTGTATTCTTAAGCAAAAATTAAGTGCTGATATAAAATTATTTTAAAAAAGGTTTTATATGTATTATGCGTTTATATCTGCCTAAAACTTTGAGAGAAAAACAAAGAAGTTTTGAAGTTTAAGAATGCAACCCATTACGCAACTTGTATGATACACAAAATTTAATCTTTCCAAGAAAATGTTAGAAAGCGATGTACTTTGACCCTAGAGATGATGTAGATATAATATCACTTTATCATTTATCACTCTTTTTTAGAAACTTTATCTTAAGAGCACTTATTTGTGAAGGTTCATATTTTTCATATAATATTAAAATATTGCATGAAAATATTTTCTATACCCTTCTAAAAGAAAATAGATGTTTAATTCATTCTAATTGTATCAAGAATTACATGTTGCATTAGTGAAATAAAAATATGAAGTAACATTGGTTCTTTCTATTTTTTGAAGAAGATTATTGTTTGTTAGATCCTCGTAGCTGATAAATGATACAAAATGGTACTATTAATATTTTTTACTTTTCTACTTTTCCCATATAAAATGGTAAATTTTTATAAAAATACCAAATTAAGTAAATCATTTCTTTGAAATTTCAATCTTATTTTAATTCTTAAATATTTTCTATTATCGAAATACTGTAATTATAACTCGAAATGGTCTCCCTAAAACATTCTTGCATAGCTATTAGTGAATATGTAATATTTAACATTAATCACTGGCGAACTTTAGTTACAAAAGTGCTTAATAAGGTGCAATCGTTCGATATTTATATTAGGAATGAATTGCTATCATATATTAAAAATGAAAATACCAAAAATTTGAATATATATTTATTGTCCCTTTTTACTGTTTGACTGATACCGAAATGTGACAAAAAGTTACAAATGAAGTCACATATATTTGTTATTTTAATTTTGAGTTTGGGTTTAATCTGCGTTTCCCGTTAATTATACATGAAAGAATATTTGTGTATAATTAACGGGAAACTTGTGTATAATAACAGATATTTGTGTATAATTATTAGAAGAGCCAAACAGTTAAAAAATTTGATTCCCAATTTAACATGTATATAGGCATTGATTTATCTCAAATTGTGTCTATGCAGTTCGCTTCGCTTTTCCCATCGTTATCATGTTAACATATATCCTAAGAGTCAAACTAACAGACTTACCTCGAATGGATTTCTTTTTTAATTTGGCAGAAATGTTCAAATATTGATCATCATATACCAAATTTCATTCATCTATCCGAAATGATCTTTTAAATATTTTGTTCACAGACCAACCGACTGAAATAATTACAAAAATGTGTTTTTTTTAATGCTCAGAAATGTGGTGATTCAACAAAATCTCGAGTTTCTAGGATTTTAATAACTTTGCTTTGTTTATTTTGATAT
>JAOUZG010052315.1:2175762-2189090 GCA_026289955.1 Argiope argentata | reverse complement strand
TTTTTTTTTAAATCTTAAAATTGGTCAAGCTCCAAAACTTAGTTTGCTAGCTAGGAAAGTTTAAAATAATTATCATTAGTAACAGTCAGAGAGAGAGAGAGAGAGAGAAGTCTCGTCATTTTTTAAAAACTGGTTTAAACTAGAATTAAGACAAATAATCTCTTAAAAAATAATAATGGTGTTGATACTTATGGCACTTGCTAATGGACAATCCCGCTTCTAATACAGCAACATATTTACGTCGAAGGCGTCTCTTGTTTTGTAGTAGCGTCAACTAGGGTCAAAAGTACAACTTACCTACAAACTCATCACATTTACTTGCACAGTTCCTTTTTACAGGGGGCACAGCTACACATAGCACACGGAAGAATCGCCATGCCCGAATCAGGACTCGAACCCGGGATCCCCAGAACATGAGGAAGACGCGCTACCTTTGTGAAGAAAACCGGTTGAATAAAAATGTTCTCACACGATAACTTGAAACTTCATCTTTTTGTTTCTTTTCATCAGATTTTAACGAATGGCTTGATAAAGCTTTGAATTTCAGCAATTCTTGCTTTTATTTTTGCCACTCTGAGTTTTTTCCTTGAAACTTTAATGGGTTTAAACCTATTATGCTAAAATTTATTGAAAATTGTTTTAATATTTCATGATAAGGTGAAGTTTTAATAAAATTTTATTTTTGCATTTCTTGGAGTTTTTATAATTCTAGTGATTAAAAACTGGAAAAAGAGAATAAATATCCTTTTCTTTTTAGAATAAATAGAACTATGATTATATGGAGGATTAAATAAAGAAAAAAAGTTTGGAAATTTTGGGAAATATTTCTTTAAAGATTGACAATAATCTTTCTTTGTAGATAAATGCTTCAGCGTTGGAATTAAAAAAATATTCCTTAGTATTCATTTGAATTAAATATAAACTTTGGAATTTTTGACATGCGGAATTGAAAGAAATTAGAAAGTGGAATAATTCTAAAAATATCTGAAAGGACACTATTAAAAATACGAGTGATTTGTGGAGTCTAAAAGAAACGCTTATATGCTTGAACTGCTTTAGGAAATTTAATTTCGAATGCCATGCTATCCAGACAAATTTAATTAAGATTGAAACGTTTGTTCCCTGCTGCCTCTTATGATAAAAGTTTTATTCATGCAGCTTTGAAAATGGTGTATCGTTTCAAAAAAGAAAACATTTTCTGCGACAGAAACTTTAAATGTATTTAAAACTGTAATAGAAAATGCCATGTTTGAATAGTAACTTTCAATTTTTAGACATTTATAAGAAGAGCGTTTGACATTGGAAACAAATGATATTTAATTATTTAATTCTAAAAATTGAAATTCTATCAAGGAATCAAATTCAGGATTTTGCCAATAGATTTTTTTTTATATTTCAGTAAATATTTATCTACTTCGTTCAATTTTGAGTTAATTTTAAACTTTGGTTGGCAAGAGTGATAGAAACGTGTATATCTAAAACTATTAACATTCAAATTCGTAGTTTCGATTATCAATAGGTGTATATAATAATAATAATAATAATAATAGGTTAAAATTATAAATTGCGTTTTCAAAAAGTATATAAAAGTATTGAATAATAAGAATTCCAAACATATCTGACTTTAAATAGAATATTTGGTATATGGTTTGGTATAGTCCAAAGCCGACGTCCCCACACAATTTTCCCTGTGACCTATGCCTCCTGAGCTAGAGTCCTGGTTCCGGAATGATTGTTCTATCTGTGAGATGTGTGAATCTGCCCCACTGTAAAATGTATGTGCAAGCGAACGTGATGTAGTATCTAAGAAGTGCCCTTGTTCCTAGTTGCCGCAACTTAAAATCTAGAGACACACCCTCGGCTTAAAATCTCTTGTCCATATCAAATGGTATTTGAAACAACAACTATATATATTCCTTATTATATTAATAATAAGGAACCGTTTATATGTAGAAAATGACACCAAAATTGTTTCCTTCTGATTGTTTCTTGCCGATTGCGAAGTATGAAGGTTATATCTAGGGTGAGTTATAGGAGGGGTTATCTATATGTAGTTCTGCGCCAAGTTACTAGAAAAGATGAGGGTGCAGTGATCACTATATCTTTTTTTGACTTTTGTTTGGGATCAGATATATCCCTTTCTCCATAGTTTATTTCCCGAAAAATACATAGTTAATTAAGCTGACAAAGCTCCCATTCACACTCTGAAAATCGCTCCAAAACGGTTCGAAGATCATGAAAAAGAAACTGGCTCTTTTTTGATCCCCTTAGTTCTCTGACTTAAATATTTATGAGGATATTTAGAGACAAAATTCTGAGAATTATTTCTTCCACCATCTATTCTTTTGGAATTCAAACATCTATTCTTTTTCTCTCCTGAGAAAAAAGTTTGATGTTCCATTAAATGTTGTTCATGACTTTTATGCATGAATCGTATATCATATGCACTTAATACAGATTAATTAAGATGGCTTTATATATTTATTGAAAAGTAATTTTGGTCTGAATCTGTGGTTTATCATCAAAAATGAAATTATAAATATTCTTTTGTCGAAATAGAAGTCAATACTTAATATCTCGAAATAATTAATAACAAGTTTCAGCATTTTTTTCAGTACAAGTTTGCTTTATAAAGTAATTATTTAAAAAACCGTTTTTTATGCACTTATCTAAAATAAAATAAAATGAATCAAATGGTAGTTGCAGATATGTACAATAATTTTTAATTGCCTAATCGTAGCATCTTTATTGGCTATATGATAATTCTTTAATTTACACCACATTGAAAAGCACTCTTACATATTAACTTAAAGGACTTACTCTTAACTCTTTAAAGATTATAGGTTTCAGTTGGATATAAGTTCAATCATTTTGATATTATGGGAGAAAAACTGTAACATAAAGATTGAATTATTAAAAATATAGAGTATACAAAGGAATATTCACTACTAATATAAGAAAATTACTAACGGCAGTTAGAAGATAAATTTGCAATAAATAGTATAAGAAATTAATTTTTTTTGCCAGAAATGTAAACTTTCTCCCAAATTAATCCTCTTGAATATTCATTTGAGTTCAAGTGATCAACAATTTTTTTTCCATATGCATTAAAATGTTAGAGTAAAACAAAATTCATTATCACGCGCTTTTTACAGCCTGAAGAAAAAGCACGCTGCCTGGAAACAAAAACATAATAGCATTTTGTATGCACAGCTAGGAATTTGATTGCAACGAAGGAAATAACAATTAGCTTTTGGGTCTGCCCAAGAAAAATAACCCTTCTCGTTAATGCATTCTCAGCCATGAAGCTCAGTTTTTCAAGAAAACATCATATGGTAGTATCTCCTTAATTGAAATTCTCTTTTTGCTGTTTTGCTTCAGAAAGTAACAAGATTCCTGATTTTCAGTCATTTTAGAGAGCATATTTTTAAAAAAATTAATACTTCGTTTCGAGATGTCCTTTATTAAAATGAAAACGGGGAATATAATGCCTTTCCTTGTAGTTCCTTTGAAAGAAATTTAGTTTTTTAGAAATCTTTTCTGTCAGCTGGAGAAACGCATTTGTTTCTCTGTCAACAAATTCCCAATTTACCTGGTATTTATGAAGGAAGAAGACGGCTTATTTCTTTAGTCAAATGAATATTTTCTACTTAGTTTAAATAGATGGGTTCATTTTACTTTTATTTCACCTAATTCTACACTATTCTTATTTGAATACATAATATTCAAACATTGCATAAGTTTAACTAAACTTTGCAACTCAAAATACACGTTGTCAGATAAATTATGTCAAAAGTGTAAATTACTTTTGGTTTACCCTCAAATATAATTCGGAAGAGGAATTCACAAGAAATTTATAATACATTTTCTGTTGATAAATTATTATTTTTATTCTATTCTATTGCTTTTTATTTCAAGCAGCTAAACATTTTGGAGACTTAGAGCAGGTTCAGATTTCTTCTAAATGAATTTGTCAATATCAAATGCTCTAATTCAAAAAATAATTTAAACAAAACCATAAATTAAAAAAAGTATCCTGAAGTACATTTTTTCTTAACATGAGAAAAGTTGTTAGGAAGTCGTTTACACACAAATGAATGTATAAAATTGAAAGTAATCAAGCAATAATTTAATGAAAAAAAATGAGGAAAATGAGGTCTCTCAAAAACTTCGCATACTCTCCAATGAATTTGGTATTCCAGGTAACGCCTTGCATGTAATTGGTGTGCAAAAGTCACGAAATAATAATTTCTGGCGTGAAATTAATATTTTTATTAGTCAGGTTTTCCTGGGACAGTAGTTTTGGTGATTAACCCCTGGCATGCCAGAAATAATAAGCTAAAGACAAATTTGAGCTTTAGACACCTTTTTTCCCAAACTATTGAAGCAAAACTATATTGTTACCTTTTTAGGGCAGCGGATTAGGATTGAATGGACTTTACTTGAGGACAGCACAAACAAATCTATTTACAGCTATTTACAGGATAATTGATAGAGTAAAAATTTCAGATAAATACAATCCAGGTGTCAACAGTCACTTACAGCGTAAATGAAAAGTGTCTTACGCACAATAAACACAGTCTGTAAAACAGCTATCGCATAGCACAGCAACAGTAAATCGCAGCGAGCTGAATAATACAACGTTAACAGCAAATGTAAGCACAGCTCACAAATCCTCAAGTCCAGCGAGACGCTTTTTATTTCAGAGCAAACTCTCAACTAACTAACTCACTCCAGCTACTCGTCCTTATATAGCCGAAGAAACGCGTGCACCGAAACTCGTGAAACTTCTCAAAACATGGCGCACAACTCAGAGGTTACTAGACTATTCCTTTCGCCAAACCAATCAAGCTGGCGCGAGGCTCATCGCCAAACGTCGCCATCTTTGGCGCATTTTCGTGCCACCCGCCTGCTTGTAACAATATTTATAGTAGTGTTAAAAAACTCATATCTTATTTGATATATTTAAGCCATCACGAATAGGAATCAAAACGTTAAGATGTTTATAAAAGTACAAATCAACAGTCGGTCCGTTACTTTTTGGATATGAATCAAAATTTGATAGGTATCTAGATTAAGATAACAATTCTATGTACTGAATCTTATCTCTCTAGCTCTCTTCATTTCATAATTATCGTGTTAACTTATATTCGAGCAGCTAGACAGCCGAATTTCTTTGGAAACGTTTTTATTCAAAACTTGATTTACTGTTGTTGTGTTGCGACTTGTGGCATTTTACAAGCCAGCTGCCACTAATCTGTCAGCGATTTAAGCCGAGTGAGCATCTCTTGGTTTATCAGCACCAACTAAGGCCAGTAATACGATTTAGTAACTTCATATGTTACATTCGCTTGCACAAATCCTTTTTACAGGGTGGCAAATTCACACACCTCACAGAAAGAACAACCATGCCCGAACCTGGATTCGAACCCGGGAGGCCAAGATTCTGAAAAAGATATGATACCCCCTGCCAGGACGCCGACGTAAATTTGGTGTAAAGATCGTATATCACATTTAGACTGTCTAACTCTTTTCGTTTTATAATTATAGAGTTAATATTTATTTGAACAGGTGTACAACTAAATTTCATCAGAATCAATTTTATTCAAAACATGGCAAAAAATTTGCAAATTTAGTGTAAATAGTCATATATTAAATTCGGAGCATTGAGCCCAAAGTGTTTTTAGTTCATCTTTGCCAGATACAGATGGTTAAAAGATTTTCCAAAAATCTTCTTTTTTTAAAATTTGAAAAGTCTAAAACATAAAGAGATGTCAAAATTTGGAGTTTGAAATTTTTGATGATTATTTTAATTTCTCAATTACTGAATAAACAAAAAAGTACAAAAAAGTAATTGCTGAGGAGGGACAAAGATAATAGATATTGTTACAAAGAATAATTCAAATCTTTATTGATATTTTATTTTTGATCGACTACAAAAATCTAGATTTGTTTTCCCTAATATTATTTTTTTACGATTTTTTTATCAGACTTAATTTTTTCTAGAATTTCAGATTGATTTGTAAATTTTGATGCTTTATAATATTACAACATTTTCTTTTCGAGGAAGATTTAAAGTATTGGCTATAAAAAAACTTTAAAAAAAATTGTGTAAATTTTAAAAAAAAGAAAGAAATTGCAGTTTTTTTTAAATATAATATTGCATATTTTATTCCCATTTAGATAATAACAAAAACATCTGTTATAACATAAATTTCTTCATGCCCTTAATGAAAACAATTAATGATCGAGTTGTATAGTAGACAGATAATATAGTTTTATTTCTATCAAATGATATCAATAATCGCATTTTTCTTACAACATTTCATAAATACAGAATTACTTTTATATAATCATATGCTGCTTAAGAATTCATAAAACATTTAGCAAAAAAAGAAAATAATTTCATTCATATCCTTTTGTATGCTAAAAACTAATTTTGTAGTTTTAAAAAACCGAAGAATGACCTAATAAATTAAAATAATGTTTTTTTTATTAAAATTGTAAAGCATATAACACAATACAAATAAGTAATGACAACTACCAAAGCTCTGACATAAATAATTTATTACATTTCAATCTTAATGTAAATATTCTCTGTATTATATTTATCGAATAAAATTAGTTCATCTAATATCTATCTCATTTATTTGTCATTTCAACAGAATACAATAGAAAAAAATTATCGACTGTAAATAAAATTCCTTTTCATAAACAAACGAAACAATAAATATTCCATCAGAATTATGCTGGTGAATTCAATAAAACTAATGTGACAAAGAAACAAAGATATGAACTTTTGATTGTTATTTCAAACATATTCATCTTTGGATTCAATGCTTAAATACATTTACCACATATTACAAAGATATTTCATTTATTTTATTATCATTTTTCTTCTAATGTTTGGTTTTTGTAAATAAAACTGACGTAATGAGTTCCTTTTTATCTCATTTCTGCCCTTTTATTATTTCCTCCTTTTTTTCGGAAAAGAAAGGAAATGAATTTCTATGCCAGTAGTGTTTTCGAATATCGTCTTAAACAAAGGTAAGTATTTAATCTCCTCTTTCTTGCATTTGATCTCAGCACATTACTTTTAAATTCCTATCATTTCTTTGTTTCGCACAGTGATTGCAAAATAATTCAGATAAAAAGTTTTACTTTTCTAAAAAGAATATTATTTCTTATCTTTTCTTTAATTATTAGCTTAAATGAAATTATTTGTTTGCATTTATCAGTTTATTTTTATCAAATAGACTGTTACGATTTAAAATTATAAATATTTTAATCAATAAATTAAGAAGAAATACATTGCTCGCTATTTTAGCTATTTCTCCCGTAATGTCTTCATACTTCTAAAAAAATAAGATAGCCGTCTTTGGTGACGAGCTGGTTCACCAGAGATATTAGTTATATTTAATTCCATTTAAATTTCTTAATAGTAATTTCATGTCCATAACATTGTCAAACATGAAATACATGCTATTTTAAAGGTCCTGCTCATTTAGCATACAACGAATAGGAGTAAATAAAAAAAATTAAAATGAAATCTGCTGTGCATATTTTAATGCATCATGAGAGAACATCATTTCTTGAACGGCCAAGCACCACGTGCTCGTTCAAGTTAAATTATAATTTTATTAATTTTAATGGTTTCATCGAATGAGTCTATTTTTTCAAACGACCCAAAAAAAACTTTGTCTCGCCTTTATTTTTTTTAAAAAAAATCACATTTCATTTTTATTTCATTTCATATAATCGCGTGCACAAAAAAACCTTTTTCTAGCTTTTATTTGTGGCAATAATTAACTGCCTTGATTCCTTTGCATACCTTCTAGATTTCTATATTCTGTCTTAGTTGAGCAGTTACTCAAATTACATTTGCACTAGGATCCATTCCATTAACCTTAAGGATATTCAATAATCCTTTAAAACTTTCTTTAAAAGGTATTACAGGCATAAATATCCCTATTCTGAGGAGCATGGATCAATAAAGAAATCTTTAGGCACAAATTTCCAGAAAATATCTTTGAAACTCTTATTTACATTTTCCGTTTTTCCTTGTAGAACATTTTCAGTATTTAAGACTAAATTTGTGTTTATACAAATTTTTGACATGTTTTTGGCCCTTTAAATCAATACGATGCTTCCGGTTAGTTAAATATTTAGTTCCGGTTTATTGATCATTACAAAGTTATTAATATTTTGATTTCTAATTAACGTAGAGACAAAAGTAAACACGTTTTGGCGTACACAAAAACTGGTCTATTCAATAAAAGAAATTTTTAATGTCATTTTTATAGAAAATAGATTTATTAAAGTGTTCGGATACCTTAAGTGTTAATACAAGATTTTTTAAAAAATTCTGCCTTAAAGTTGAAACATTTAAATTGTTTAATAACAATGCTTAATTGTTTTCGCAATTATAGATAACTTGTATTTTCCAAAATATTCAATGGCGATTTTTTTAAATGTGCATCTTATTAAAAAAATTATAATATCAATCTCTTAGCTTAACGATTTGTTTTCTTAATATGCTACTTTTTTATTGACACAGAGATATTTTTATCGAACGATTATTTGATATATTACATAAATCATATAACATATCTAACAATATATCGCAACTTTTAATGCTTAATGTTTCATCATCCAGTCCATGTATATCTTTCAAATGTACTTTCATTCATAAATCCTGTTAAGGGATAAGGTGGAAATTAATCATTTACTTTCAGAAACTAAAGAAAGAACTAATTTGATATCAATTAAAAAGGAAACAAAATAATAATAATAAAATTCTTGTGCAATTTTATTGCCTAAAATAGCATATAAACAATTTTATTGTAGTTTAAACTCTGAGGTTAGCCGATTTTGCTTCGATACCAATTTTTCTACAAATTTAATAAATTTACTCTTTTTTTTTAGCAATTCCTTTCATGCATTTGAAATCTGTAGGAATATTTAATAAGTTTTTATGTGAATTATTATGGCTGTCGTAATTAAAAGTATATTTGAAAAAAATATAGTGACAAATTAATCATTGATATGACATTATATCGAGTATATATTCCCATCTCTTTCAATTTTTTCATTAAAAAAATGTAACTTTTAATAAAAAGGCAGTTATTATCAGTTTAAGAATTTTTTTCTCCAATTTTAATTAATTCATTTATTTTCTTAGCAATTGAGTTCGTGAATTCAAAAATTGTAGCAATATTGAATGAATTTTTGTGTAAATTATTATCGCTGTCATAATTAAATGTACTTTGCAAAAATAATATAATAACAAATCAATCATTGTTATGACATTATATCGAGTATAGATTCCCATCTCTTTCAATTTTTTCATTAAAAATATGCAACTTAAACAAATGATAGTTATGCTGTTATTAATGCCACTTGCCATGGACAAGCGATCTGACGGCCGTCGGGGATTTTAAGCCAAATGAGCGTCTCTTGTTTTTGAAGTAGTGTCAAGAACTTAGCTAACACTCATCACATTCGCTTGCACAGCTCCTTTTTTACAGGGGGACACAGTCACACATCTCAATGATAGTTCACAGAAGAACAACCATACCCGATCCGGGACTCGAACCCGGGATTCCTAGAACACGAGGAAGATGGTCTACCTCTGTGTCAGGACGTTCTGAAAAGACAGTTACTATCAATTTAATTAGAAAAAAGATAAATGAATTAAATTGTCTGTAGTTATGATAATTTATTTAAAATAGCAGTGGGAAATAATTTTTTGAATTAAAAAATGTCTTCCAAACATAAAAAAGTATTTATAAATGAGATTTCTCCTGTAGAATAATAAAAATTATAGTTTTTCATACAACAGGAGAACAGAATAATACTGATAATATTCATTTTAAAATGATTTAATGATATCTAAATGATGACCAAAATTTTCATCCTATAAAAGGAATCAAATAAGCAAATGTAATTCAAGCAATGCAGGCAAAGTTAAATAAAGCATGACACAGAGTAAAATGACCAGGGAAGTAAATTTTCCTAGAACTTCGCTTCCTAGAAAGAACGCTTTACTACAGATTGATTAGTTTGAGTAAAGTTTCCATACTTTTAGGTAAGACCCATTCCCTACAGGGAATTTTGGAACAGGTTCATAAATCTTTCATTCAGTGTTGATCATAGCCAATATTCCACAGAGAAATAGGATAGCTTAATAAGCGCTTATTCTGTGATATCAAGAAAATGAATTTTCCAACACTCAACCGAAGAAAATTTTTATCCAAGAATAGCTGATTTCTGCAGTCTTTTTCTTCTTCTTCTAAATTCTCCTAAGATTTCTAAAGGAAGTTTTTGTAATACAGTTCAAAAAATATAATATAAAATACGCGCTTTTCTTTTTTATAAAAACAAATTTTAATGTGCATGAGTGTTTTGGCATCAACAAAAATCCATATTCGAAAAAAAAAATTAAAATTATTAAAATTATAAATTATTAAAGTAAAAAAATTATTAGTTAATGACTACAGCAAATAAAACCTAGAAAAATGTCCGTTAGAGCACGTGATTATATGAAATGAAATAAATAGGAAATGTGACATTTTTTAAACCAATGAATGCAAGACAAAGCTTTTTTTGGATCGTTTGCAATACTAAAGTGACTCATTCGATGAAACGATTGAAATGAATAAAAATATAATTGAACTCGCTCGAGCACGTGGTGCTTGGCTGTTCAAGAAATGATGTTCCGACATGATACATTGAAATATGCAAAGCAGATTTCATTTTAATCTTTTTATTGCAGTTACTCTCTTTAAACTCGGGTTATAGTTCAAGAGTAATTTCTATTACAAAAGACATTTTTACAATAACCAGAAAAGGAAATGTCTGGTTTCCAGATTATTAAAAACATCCATTGATCTTAAGATATAAAGTGTCCAATATTGGTGATGGTAATGGTAATGGTACAGAAATGGTAATGGTTTTAGAATGAATGTCACTCATTCAGTGACAGTTATAATATGGTGAAATCAGTTATGAAACTGAATCACTTGGAGTATTCAAGAATCTTAGAGATGCCTTCATTTGATTTTTGGGAACATATTAATGAAAAAGTTCCGAAATAAATGAACAGGATTGATATTATCCCATTCCTAATTGTCTTTGATAATTATGTGACAGAAATGGTAATGGCTGGCAAATGGAAGCTGAATCCATAACCCCTGACTTCAGCGAACATTTGTGGAATTTATTCTCTAATTAGGTGAATTCCGATATATTTATCTGAATTCTAGTTCAAGAGTTTGTTCTTGAAATAATTTTACTCTCTCAATGAATCCGTTAAATGGTAACAAACAGAGTTGAAGAACCAATCCTGTGAAGAGAATAGTCAGTTGAATTGAATTCAAATATTTGAGTGAAGTCTCTCTTAGTAATATTTGTTTCTTGTGAGTTCTGCCTTTGTGCTATTTCAATTGTTTTTTAAGAATTTGATACCAATCTTTCGGTTTATTCCAAGTGTTTCTTATCAATATATAGATAAATTTCGAGAGAGTTTTGTTGCTTGTATATCGTGCTTCCGTGTAAAAACAAATAAACAACGCGTCTTTATTTGTTATTTATTTTTCTGGAATTTTTTAATCAATGCCCACTAAAATGATAAATTATAATATTAATGATGAATTAAATGATGATATTAAATTTCATCTTTCTTTCCAGACCATAGATCACTATCGTACGTTCTACAATTTTAGCCTTCTAATAGCTTAATATCTAGACATTATACAACAGTAATACAGGATCGAATTTAGAAACAAAGTTTATAGTTCATAATTAATCACATTTCAACTAAAAGTCATTCTTAAACACGTACATGTTGTATATTGTTCCTGTTACTCTGGAAAAAGTTTCAAATAGAATCGGGCGTTTATACAATCCTAGCAGCTCCCCTAAACTATCATTGGGAAGAAATTCTCCCATTCTGTTTTACACAGTTACATTATAATTTTAAGAATAAAAATAATTTCTAATTTAATCAACTGACATTACATCGTCAATTCGTATGAGATAAATAATATTCTGCCTAAAGCAGTGCAATTTTTTTTATTTCAAGCTGAAAGATCGAATTTCTTTCCAAATTTAACTGACTCTTAACAAACAAAAGAAGACAAAATCAACATTTTTTATTCACCCTTGAGTAAAATTATACATCTAGAAGATTTAAATAGAAAATGGTTTTCATGTTATTATTTCAGAATCACTCCGAAGAATGGATTTTGTAAAGTAAAATAGTCATACTGCCGTTTTATATATAAAAGAAAAGAATTTCCTTTCTATTATCTGATAAATGCATAAAACTATATATGATTCTTTATACCACAGGCCTTTATAGGATATAAAACTGCATCTAAGTCTATTTATCTAGAAAAGTAAAGGTTTTATTTCTTAATAAACAGTAATAAGTGTTAGAGGTTAAATTATGTCGCCATTTTAATTTCATCATGATAAATAGGTTGTCTGAGATATTTTTGCCATTTTTTTCTCCATTTTTGGCTTGTTTCCGTAGTTGATCTTTTTACTATCTATGCTATCATTAAAATATTTTTTCTCAGTCTTTGTTAAGGCGAGATGACTTATAACTTTAAATTATTGAAAGAAAACAAAAGATTGTTTCACCTGCGTTTGACGTAATGTAAGATATCATAGAAACATTTTTATTAATATATTCGGATACGACAATACACTTCACAGGTAATATTTGTGCGGAATTTCATCTTTTAAATATCAAGGAAGGGATAAATGATCATTTTTGAACTTAAATATATTATCACGCTCATGTAAACAGGGAATTTGTATAAACTTTTATTATTTTTGAAAGATATTTTAAAAATCAGTTTTAAAAATTGAGGATAGATAAAAATACATTCTAAACATCCTCCATGTTCCAACGATATGTTGTTGTAGGATTTTGAAAAAACAATTTATATAAAATATTTCTTTTCTAATCAAAGGAAATAAGAGAAATTTTAAATTAATGCTAATATGCTATTAAATGTAAATGTTTAATTTTATCACTGATTTGGAAAACAAAATGACATATGTTTTCCATTAAATGCATTGAAATAAAAATTGATATAAATTAAAATACAATCCATCTAATAATGTACAAGGTTTGGTGTTGGGGCTCTACATGCCAGATCATTAAACTTAGAGTGATTAAATTTGGTACAAATATATTTTCGAGAATAGCAATGCGAAATTCAGGGATAATTTTTGAATTTCTTATTATTTAAAAATTAAATAACATTTTGAAGTTCCTTTGCTGTATATATATCATGTTCCTTTGCTGTATTGCATAT
>JAOUZG010052315.1:2148536-2175362 GCA_026289955.1 Argiope argentata | reverse complement strand
ATTTTTGGATACATTTTTTTACTCACTTTTCGTCAACAATAATGCACTGATGTCCTGAAATTCAAATAGCATTCATTGTTTCATCAAAGACTTAATTGTCTGATTTTCTTCAACTTATAAAGGTAAAAAGAGAAGATTTCTCAGATTCTATGGATTTCATATGATGTATCGAGAAGTTAACTTATAAAATTACAAAAGTTCATTGATTGAACTAACATAAATTTTCTGTTTCTACTTGGATTCCACAACTTAACTCCTTTCTAATGGCTCTCAAATACAATTAACATACTATGTAAGACCGTTAAAATAAAATGATTTTAATTAACGCCTGTTTAAAATTTGTTTTTAAAAATGTATTTTTAGGGGAATTAGGAATATTCAGTAACAACATGAAAGATATTATTTTTTTATATTTTATTTAATATTTGGTATTTATAATTTTTTATACCTATTTTATATTTTAATTAAAGTAAAACAATATTTCTAATGAACCAACCTTAGTTGTAAACAACCAACAACCAAAGACGATGAATTGTAAACAAAGGCAAGAGAAAGAGCATTATAGTATGCATTTAAAAACTGAAATCTATTCAAATCATTAAAGCGATTTCCAGATGAATAAAATAATTAAATAATTTTTCGAAAGATAATAATTATTTCACTGACTAAAAATAATTTCTTAAAATTAATATAAAAATTAGGAACAACTGCAGTCTCTCAAGAAATATTGCCTAATTAAGCTACAATTTTTTCAAAATCCATTAAAATTTTTTAATGATCAATTTCAGACAGATAGGAATTTATTTATATATTTATTGAGAGTTGAGATATAAAAAATAAAATTGAGTTGATTTGAAAAACATAATTAAATTAAATTAAATTAAATATTTTTTTCAAAATTGAACTCTAGTTTTAAATTATCCTCAAAATATAACAAAAAAATTAATATTTTCAGTATTTTTATTAACATAAACTATTATTTACCGTACAAATATAAGAATATATTAACTTTAAGAGAAATTAATGGCAATATATTATTTAAGAATTTAATATGAATAATTTGAAATATCTATGGTTTGTACGTTAAATATATCTAACGATTTATTTATTAATCAAAAGTTAATTTTACATGCATAAAATATATTATATTATATTATATTCTGCAAATAAGTGCTTAAATCTAAGTAAATATACGATTATATGATTTAATGGTATACATTAAGTTAGAATGACCTTCTAGAATCTTCCACAATTGGCATTTATATTCATGTCGGTTGATTTATTGCTCTATAAATACAAATTTAACTATAGAAAGCCATCATTTATCAACATACAAGTCTTGTCATATGTTGTTCTGAAACCGATCTCATTTGTCAGAAGTAGAATAATTTAGAACTATAGTTAACATGTCCCTCTGCTAACAGTCTTTGTTAAGGTCAATCCCTCCGAAGCTCAGCGGTCACTTCATTGCTAAACATAGTAACGTCTGAATCAACTCTCTTGATTATCTGACATTCTGATGGGAAACAGACATTTGGTATTGAAATTGGTAGCTATTATAGTTTAGTAATCAGCTGCTTTGTGGGATAAAGCAAGATTGATGGCTCTATTCAAAGAATATGAGATAAATTATTGAAGATAATATATTTTACAGCTAAACTTCCATTAAATCCGAAACATAATTTTTTTTCTAAAAAGTTTTCGTTTTTCTTACATTAAATTTTATTCCAAATGAATTTGAAATAGGAAACATTCCCTTATTTTTTTATCAATAAAGTAAGACTAAATAAACTGACATTTTAATGTGAAAAATAAATTTAGTATGGAAATGGTAGCTATTGTAGTTTATTAATCAATTCAGTTGCTTTAGATAATAGAGCAAGATCTATGCAAGTATTAAAAGAATTTAAGATAAATCAATGTTTAAAAACATTTCTTCGAATCAATTTTTAAATCTCGATACCTGATTTTTCTAGAAAAATGAAAGTATTTTTTTACTAAAATAAATTTTACTTCTAAATAGCAAATGTTGTTTGGGGTTTTTTACGTTTTCAATAAATATTGCCCGTGGTTTTGTTAAAAGAATGCGCTAGAAAAAGATTAATGGACATAGATATGTTAAAGAAATGGTAATTTTGTAAATTTAAAGACTTCTTTATCTTAAAAAGGATGCGCATTATTTCAATCATAATGAATATTTCTGAATTTCAAACGAGTTAACTTAAAACTTAGAATCAATAACATTAAAAAAATTTGGTTATTTAATCTCTAGATAAAATTCTAAGTGTTTCAATAAGTTAATTCTATGTGTGCTTAAGGCTTACAAAATTACTTCAGAACTCAATTTATAATGAAAGAATGAAAGACATGGTCACAAATGCAGAAAATGGAGAAACAAGACAAATACAAACAAAACAAAATATGATAAAATTGTTCATGCACTTATGGAAACATACTGTGAAAAAATATGCAGTGGAAAAGCCTGATCAAATAAAAATAAAATATTCAAACTATATAAATACATAAAGCATAAAAACACATATGCAAATATAAGTAGGCAATCAAACAGAAGAAAAAAGGCAAAATTATTTGAAAGCAAAATTTTCTAAATACTATCAAAATATATGATTTGGTTTTCATGCCTATATCTAGTATTTTACATTTCGTTGTGCAAACTTGATGAGAAGTTTTTAAAAACACACTTTTATTTATTGAGTCAGAGTTAAAACGGCTTATGAATATCATAAATTTATTTATTTTGAATAAAATTTTGTTATTAGAAAAATAAAAGGAATTTGATTTTTAAATAAATTCAAATATAAATTACCTTATATTTATTTTTGAAATTCCCATTTCGCTAATTCATCGATTTCAGTGGTATACATCTAACTTCTACATTAATTTTATCTAACTTTTCCTATTTTTCATAATTTAAAGCTTTTCCGTAGTGCAAAAAATTTAAGATGATCTCTCATAAATGTTTATTTTAGATAAAAGTATGAAAATATAGATGAAATTTTAAATAAAATTTGTATTTTGATTAGTTTGCATTCACGAAATATAGAAGAAAATAGACCTTTTAATGATATTCAAATGTTAATATTCAGGTATATTTGAATAATCTATTCTAAAACATCAAACAAAACTTTAATATAAGATTTACTGAAGACACAAAAGTGCAACATAATTAATGAAAAGACAAATAATGATTTAAAATGGCAAGTACAAATAACTTTATCTCCAGTTATAATGCTTTTTATATAAAATAAATTGTCCTTTCAAGATAAAATTAATTCTTTTATATTACTTTAAAAAATATTAATAATCTAGAAATTTAAAACCATTTTTTTTCTTTCAGCAAAATAAGGTTTACGGATCTATTTCTTATTTATAAAGCAATAATTATATATACGTATATATACAGATATAATACATTTCTACTCTTAATTTAAAGATCAATTTCTTCCAAATAAATTTTCTTTATTGATTCACTGAATCTTGATTATTGGAATGAACTTGGAAGAAAATGTTTCTCTTTTTCTTACGCACAAGTAAACTTTTACAACTTTTCGATTCAATTCACTGTTTACTTCTTCTATAAACTCGAGCGCCCCCTGCAGGCAATGGTGTTAACTAAATAATGTCTCTGGCAAGCTTGGAGTCAAACACTTTCTTTTGTTAGATCAATAATCACTAATCCATACACACTTGACTTAGTTTCTCTTTTTTCTCTGACTCAGAAGGTGAAGTCCTCTTCTTTATTAGTTTTTTTTTTCCTTTTCAACTAATTAATCACAAATAATCAAGCAGTCATTTAAGAGTTGAAATAGTCTTTGAAGTGATAGTTCCAATTCAGCACATTTGCTGTCGAAAATGGCTCATTTTTTATTATCGGACTCGTTTCTGATGTATACTAATAATCAGTTATCATTTAGAAGTAACTGGAGTATATAAATGGATATTGTTTAATAAGAAAATGATTTTTTGTTTATTTGTCTATGCAATTATTGCATTTAATTGCTAATTGTCTTTTATACAGATAAATCCTTAATAAAGTGGGTACTTTTCCGTTAGTCGGGTGGCAGTGAAATATCGCCAAAGAAATTTCGTGAAATTCTACATTATTTGGCGATTTTTCGCTTTAAAAATCATTGTAAAATATTTGGCGGAATTCTACATTATTCGGCGTTTTTTCGCTAACGGAAAAGTACCAAAAAATGCTTCACAAATAATTGCCACTAGAAAATATAAAAATTAAAACGACAGTTTATATTTCTTATTTTGGAAAGGAAATTCATCATATGCGTGAAATTTTTTGAAACATTAACATATCGTTTCTAGTAACAAAAAAAATCCTTTATTCATTTTTATGAATATCATTTGGGATATTTTAAAATAAATATTCTTTGAATATGATGCTATTAATTATTTTATACTTCTAAAGGATATCAGAAAAGGCATTAGCTGACCGTACTTTATTTTAAATTAGATAATTTGAGAGGCTAATTAATTTTCTGATTTATCGAGATATTTTTTAATGACAAATTTAATTTGTGTAATTTTTTCAAATTCGTAAAAAATGTGGAAACACTTCTATGGTTAGTTTAAAGTATTTTATAACATTGATAAATTTTAATAATCATGTTATTAGAACCAAAAATGGGATATCAGATAAAAATTCCAAGCATAGTATTTTGAATTCAAATGATTCGATGCTGATTGAACGATAAGCTCGAAAAGATTTATATGGGATTGCTCTTGATTTTAAAAAAAATAGAAATTTACATAACACCAGCAATTAATAAAAAATGGGAAATCTTAAACATCCGTCTGTAAAGAGATAGCGAAAATTATTTGAGCTTTGTATAAATATGGGAAAGAAAACATGTGCATAGATTATATATATTTTTATCTCTATTAATGTATTTATATTTCTGAGCTTCTTCGTCTTCTTGCGTACAACCGACCACCCCACCACCACTGAACGTAGCAGTATCGACAGGATTTGTTGTCGCCGACTGTGGGCTGCAGCAATGTCCATCCTTAGATTGACCGAACCTGTCAAACTGATATTCTCTTAGAGAGAATTGGCCCCAAATTGGTTAAATACTGACCACATACTCATCTACGAACTTTTAAATAGTTTTTAAAAAGCTGACAATTTTAGACATCATGTCCTTCAAAGTTCTAAGATTACATGGGACCATCAGTACTGAACTCAAGTCATTATTTTCAACTTGCAGATGTTTTCTGTGTTCGGAGATTTCTGTGCATTCCTTGAAATAGTGGTAAACAGTACCGATTCCTCCACAAATGCATTTATTTTCCCGCATTCTTCCAAATCCACCGAAATATGCAGGTCCTGATATAATTTGAATAATTAGTGGATGATATCTTTTTATTTTTATTTCTGTATTAGGAATAAAATCGTAAGTCCTTCTTCTTTTTTTGTACTTATAGCATCTATCAAACTATTGTAGCTTAATTTCTTCACTCCATTCCCATGTTTAGACACCATTTGATTTGGGAACAATTATATCCACACTATCTTTCTGTGCCGCTATCTTTACATATTGATCCGATTTTTCATCACCATATATCCCAATATGGGCTTTAAAACAGCACAACTCTATCCACTTGTTATTTTACTCTTTTTATCTTTTCTTTTATCGCCCATTTTCCCCTATTATAGTTATGAAATGATTGAATGACTTGTAGAACTAGCAGAGAATCTGAAAAAATTGAGCACTTCTGTCCATCCTCCACATTTTCACAATATTCTATGACCATCTTTAAAGCTTACACTTCTGCCTGGAGACTTGTGGCATGGGTCAACAATTTCACAAGGATTTTATTGATTTCTTTCTCATAGTAAGTTACTACTATTGCAGCTCCAACTTTATTTTCATCTTTTGAACCATTTGTAAAAATTTCTATTTCATCCATATCTGTCATTTTAATTTGAAAACCATGGAAAAACCATTCTACAAGGTATATTTTCCTGAACTCACTCATATCAAGTTATCAACAGAATGCTAAACTCATTTTCTTCAAGTTACATTACTTACAGTATAAATTCTAAAAACATAACCAAAGAAGTAAAAATATTTAACTTTGCTAGATTTTCTGAAGCGGTTTTAAAAAAATAAAACAAATAACCAGATTTTGAAGCAAAGCTTTGATTTCGAAAATTATACATTATTTTCCCTGTATCAAATAATGAGGAAATCATCTGCTGCTTAAAGTATAAATCAGACTTGGAAATCCTGAAATTTCAGAAATCAAGAATGTAATTAAGATGATAAATGAAAAATAAAATGATAAATGGGAAAGGATGCAATGATAAATGGAAATTAAAACAAGTGGAGTTCAAAAAAATAAATTCTTTCTCTTGATTACAAGTAATTTCGTTTGTGAAATGGTTTCTCATCTTTGTCTGGAGTTTAAGTGAAGAAAATTATTTGCCTAGTTATAAAGGGAAAAGAAGAAAATAATGAAACGGTTTATTTCTATTGAAATGTAATTAAAAATGATTAAGTATCTCTGCGTTTGATCCTGTAATATTAAGCTCAACTATTGCACACGTTTGGATATAAATTTATAAAAATAGAAAATGGAAAAATAAATAATTCTTTTTTGTATCAAATGATGAACACTTTTAGTTTTGGAGACATCATCATTTGATTTTAAAATATATATTATCAACTCTCATATTAAGAGAAGACATCATACAATTTGTATTTGCTTTTGAAACGTAAGTAAGCTCATTTTTCTAAGATTCAAACTAATTTTTTAAGGAAATACGGTTAAAGTTATGAAACATTCAACCAATATAAACTTATTGATAAGATTATTACAGTAATTCAGATTTTAACTTCTGTTAAATATAAGAAATTTTATTAAAGATAATGTTTTCACTTTACGATGCACCATGTGTAGATCAGTGTTATTACTTACTTAGCCCTTTACCACATATGGGTCCATATATCGTATTGCAGTTTTGATTCATTTTTTCCCAAATTAAGTATTATAAAATAATTCAAACCATTTTAAACCATCAAATACATATTTAGCAATAATAAAAACCTAATGGAAAATGTCTATGTTTTTATGAGATTTCGAAATAACCTCATTTTAGTTCAAGTGGGTAAAAACGCAAAATTGAATTACGAGTGATTCATTTTCAAAAAACGATAACGGAGTGCAACGCAAGTACTTTTTGACAAAAAAAATATTTTCGTGGAGTTTATAAAATCGTATTTCTCGACGAATAATAATTATCTTGCTTTTCACCTGTAATGTTTTTTTTTGTCTCAGTGCATACACGCTTATATATGGTTCCACCAAAAAATTTAAAATATAAAGTTTTTTCATTATTTTTTATTTAATATGTATCATTGATAATTAATTAAGTTATTTCCACCGTCAAACATTTTTCAACGTTTTATTAAAAAAATCGCCTCTATTTATTTAGCTTTGTTTTGATGAATGTCATTTATTTCAATTTTCTTAACATTTAACCGTTTTAAATTTTCTCACATTTTTGCTTTACTGCTGCATCTTTTTAAAATATAAATTAAGGCTATACATTTTTAATGTAGAGTAAATGTAAATCTTTTTGTTGTTAATTAAATCAATTAAAGAAAAATCATAGACCATTTAATTCTTTTTTCCAATCATAACTGATATTGCATTTCATTATTCTATGAAAAAAAGTAACAGTTCTTTAGATATTTCTTATTAAAGAAGATGATATAGGCCTTTGAGTAATAAAATTTTCTTATATACCTAATCACTCTGCATTAATTTTTTAGTTAGATTTATTTCACTTATTTCAATTCTTGAAGTGTCCATTATGATACAAATTTGCCTTACTTGACGGAAAAAATTCCAAAAAATTCAAATAAAAAATATTAGAGTTCAAGATTTTTTTAAAAAATAGAAATGGAATTTCAAAGAAGCTTAATTTCGAATTCATATAATTCAGGCACCAATTATGATAGAGATGGTTTTTCCTCGTTTGAATACTAATAAAAAAATTCAGTCACAAGCAATTTCAGTTTTTGAAGGATCTACTTTGTACAAAAAAATTTATTTCACAATCAGAGAAACAAAAATAATAAATTTAAGCCTCTTATTTCATACTCAGTTGCTAAGGAGAATGATTTATTTGATACTTTATTTTTAAATCACAATAATTAACATTAATAATATATAAATTATATATAATATAAGTAATGAAAAATCATAATTTGACAATTTAGAATAATAATATTTAAAACATTTTTAAGAATTATTGCTTCAAGAAATCAAATATTAAGGGATGAAGTACACTAAGAAATCCATAAGTAAATTCAAAATATTCTTTTTTTAAAATTTCAAATGAAATGTTAGAAAAGTTCATATATTCAGGAAATATAATTTTAACATGATTATATTTACAGATGTATTGACTTAACCCTTCAAGCGGCTGGAACGTAGAAAGTCGCTCCAAGGTGTCTCTTGAAAACCGGCAGGAACGTAGAAATCTTCTCCAACGTGTCGCTTTAAAACCGCCAGGAACGTAGAAAGTCTCCATCCGCAAATATCTCTTAACACGGCTTCCCCGTAGAAAGTCGCCATTGCTTTCCCCCCGTAAGTGTAATAAACGAGGTGGGAGATTGGCTTGTTAGAGCTCATTTTCTGGCTGTTAGAATGCGGGTGGTCCCTCCAATTAGGGGAATAGGAAATTCCCCCTGAGAATAGGACATCACTTTCTTGTAAGAATTCGCGATAACAGGACCGATTGGTGATATGAGCTGTATACTTCATTCTTTCTTTCAATATTTCATTTCGAATCCAAGAGAAAACTATTATACTTATTACAGATAGGGAAACTCTCATATTTACATGCCATAATTATGTATAATAGTTTATTCAAAAAAAAAGCGAGTTTTCAAAAGCGGGTTTGAATTTTCTGTATTTGTCTAATGAAATATTAAAAAATCACGTTTGAACTGTTAATAATACTTTTATTAATTAAAAAAAAATCTTATATATTTATTTATAAAAAACCTCATCAATTTGTTTTCATCCCAATTAATAAGCGACAAAAATATTTATAAATAAATGTCATTGTAACTATTGCTTAAACTTTGTATGTAGAATTTGGGCAAGCATTTACTACGCAAGGGAAGACAAATTTGAAAATTTTTGGATATAATTATTTATTTATTGTTGACTTTTTAAACTTAACTTTAGTAAAAATGTTGTTAATTCTTTTTATAAACGCTTTTATTTAATGTATCTAGATAACTATAGTTCTTTTTTTTACTGTTTAATATTATTTTTTATTTTACTAAGTTAATGCATGCGTTATTTACTACTTTTGCGCAAATCATATTTTTCTTTCTTTTCGGGAGGAGGGGGGCAGATGGAAAAAAAACTGTTTCTTTTATAAATATAAAAAATATTTTTTTGGAAATTATATATATTTATAATATAAAGAAAATAATAAAAAAAGAAAAGAAATATTTTTATTTTTATAAAAAATTATAAATATAAAAACATTTTTTTTAAACTATGTATTTCAAATATATATTTCTATTATAAATATATATGTGAAATCTCTATAAAAAATCAAACCAAATTCATATGAGAGGAAGTTTTGTGTCTTGTGATGGACTACTAAAAGCATAAATGAAAAAAAATACATAGAAATAATACGGATTATTAAAAAAGTTTAGTATATGAAAGAAATATATATATATATTTACATATAATAAAGCACAATGTGTGTGTTTGTGTTCGCGCTGTACAAGACAGACCGTTTGACCAACAGCTACCAAATGTGGTACCTAGGGAGCCGGGAATGTGAACGTCAGAGCCTCTTTTTTTATTTTTAAATAAAATTTTAATTAACTAAAAAATAAGCCAAATTTTGAAGTTTTTTCGCTATAGCTTCCGAAAATATTACAGTACAAAATTGATTTTTGCATCAAGTTAAAGCTAAAAAAATTAGCTTTTCAATGATACTGATGCTTTGACCTATAAATTAAAACTCTATTTTTAATGAATTTTTAAACATTCAATTTAATCGTTTTTTTCAACAATTTATTTCACATAAAATAAAAATAAATTTTTTTCTTTTCGAGGATATAAAATAAATCAGCTTATAATAATATGCTGCCTATAGATTTCAGAAGTTCTGATTAAAAAAATAAGTTAATTACTACCAAAAATAAAACAGAAAAATATAATTTTCATCACGTGATTATATGAAATGAAATAAATAGGAAATGTGATATTTTTTAAACAATAAATGCAAGAAAAAAATTTCTTGATCGTTTGCAATATCAAAATTATTAATTCAATTAAAGAATTAAAATGAATAAAAATACATAATAAAAATATATTATAAAAGTGTAACAGTTAAAACAGAAAAAGAATTTTTTAAAAAGCACCAAATGATAATCTTCTGAGAGCGAGATTATTTATTAAAAAGTAAGAAATCTTAAACGAACTCGAAGATGACGTCATTTCAAAGAAACGACGAACAAAAAGCAATTGATAATAAGAAGAAATAAAATATATTTGCATTCGTGATTTTTTTTAAATTTTTCAAACAAGAAGACATGTTTTGAATTGTAACTTTTACTTATGTGAAGGAGATATATTGTGCAAATCAAAGAATTCGCCTTCGTGATTGTAAATTATCTCCACATTTTAATGAATCATGCGAAATAAAAATGCATCTGCTTTCAACGTTAAGCATACGCAATATTAAAGCTATACTGGTAAAACCAGGTCAGTTATTTGAAAACGCATCTTCTTTCAAACAAGTATACGTAAAAATCAATAATGCAAAATTTATAAAATCAGATAAAAATATTATTTACCCGTATATTTCGGAGATATCAAAATTTTCTAACCAAAACAATATCATGTTCTCAGGTGAGAAAAAATAAATCAACTATCATTCCAAATTAAACATATAAAAATGTCATTTTAGGCACGTGTCTGCATAAAATGAAACAAATATGAAACATGGTATTTTTGGGAAATAAATGCATGGAAACGTTTTCTGTGATATTTTACTATACATATATTACTAATCCAATTAAACAGTTTTATTTAAGGAAAATATGGCTTAACATCTACAAGGTATCTTCTGTAATCGGAGCCCAACATCTAATTTCTTAATTTTTTTGGGAGAGACATACATCTCTTAACAAATGCTCTAAGTGAAATATAAAATTAGTAGATTGAGAGAAGAAATGGGGATGAATTACGACTTTTAAATTTTTACATATATCATCTGCTATGTTAATCATATTTAACAAAATATTCTACAGACAATAAGTCCTCCTTAAAATAAAAAAGTGGCACTCCAATCAACTAAATCAATTATCCAAGCTGATCGATCTATGCAAATTTCAATATAACTATTCGATAAAAATTGGCGATTTCAGATCACTTTATCAAGATCTTAAAGAAGCCAATCATGGTTACTCTAGAATAATTGGCCTAGAATATGAAAATGATGATTGTTCTAAATTTGCAAGAATTGATAAAGAAGATAAGTACTGAATAAATCAGTCATATTTGAAGAAGATAGAAATGTTTATTTATTTACTGAGAAGTTGAAATATTAAGAATATTTTACAGAATATGAATGTATAAGACCAAAGGAATTGAAACCATAATTTTTTTAAATATATTTATAAACCAAAAAATATGTATTATTATTATTGAGATCATTTATATACATCTAAAAATAAAATTAAAAACTGAATGTTTCATTTAATTTGGGAAATTTTTGCTGAACAATTCTTTGAGATATTATAAACTATAAAAAAATTATAACTTTTCAATTTCTGTAGTGAACATAAAACATCAACTACTCTGCTCTCAATTCTTAGTTTTATTTAATGACATACTTAGATTGAGTAAAGAAATCTTTATATTAATGGAAGCTTCATTTCCATTTTAATTTAAAACTGAATTTTGCGTGCATTGATAGAAAATCAGAGAGAGACGCGGAGTTCAAAGATAGGACAGATTAAGGCATATATAATAGTGCAAGTGAATCATATGGCTATCGAAATTTAGAGCTTAAAAAATATTTTGCTGAAAAACTTATTATGAGACTAAGTTAAAATTCATCGAACCCTTTTGTCCGAATAAATATTGACGAATCGGCTGGTCGCCAAATGCGACTAGTTTATAATAAATGGAAAATTATTATATAAACATTTATTTGTATTCAACAAAATACGATTATTGAATTTCATATTGCTTTGAATAATGAAATGAGTAAATGTCCAATTATAATTAATAATAATGAATAATATTAATAATAATTAATAATATTAATAATAATGAATAATATTAATACTTAATAATATTAATAATAATTAATAATATTAATAATAATTAATAATGAATAAATATCCAATTACAATTAATACTTTGCATTAAAACAAAGTTAGTCTTAGATATTAATGAAATTAAACAAATGCAATAAAGGCTGAATTACATACTTTCTATTTAAACCTATTACAAGGCTGCGAATTCAGAACTTAATAATGAGTACTGATTTACATGCATACTTAAAAATTAAAGTAAATGAATGCCATTACAAATTAAAAATTACAGTGTTTTTATATATCTGTAACATTGCTGCTGATGATCAGTACCATATAAATATTTTAAAATGTCGTCTAGAAGAAATTTTAAGCCTAATAAAATAACAAGAAAGATGTGCTTAAAATAGATCTTATACTATAGTACCATGTTTCAGCAGATTTGGACATTATTCCTTGCCGTAAAAGGAAACCAAAAAGTAGATGTAGTTTTATTTTATATCTATATTTTTCCAATTTACTTTCAAGGATGTTGTCAAATTGGATTTGTTGAAAAAGGCTTCAACACATTTATTTGCTTCTTCCATAATGTAATTTATCACTGTGTTACGAAAAAAAATTCTGAAAAACATCATCGAATCATCTAAATCCCAAGGGAATTTTTTTACCCATGCACTGATACTAAGATTCGAAGTAAATTGAAAATTTGGAGGAGCATTGGAAGGTGCTTGCAAGTCAATAGGAGATCTACAGCGAGCTGCATTTAAAGTATCATCATCAGATTCACTTTCCGATTTAGAGTATTAATCTTCAGAAGATAAAATTAATTCATCACAGTCAGAATCGTTAGAATTTAAATCCATATTAAGCTCAACAATTTTCGCATAAATATAATGTTAATTAAATTTAGTGCAAGAAATCAATAGTAAATTTCAGTAATATAATAAAAAAGCTTGATGATATATATTTCATAAAGGTAATCAACAGTTATTTAATTAAAAAATATTCGTAAGGTCAACTCAAGTTCCCTAAGCAGTGCACTTCACTCGAGTTTCTAGACCTTTCAAAAAGAAAATTATAGCCAGGAAAAATTAATAACCTTTGGAATTAAAATCTAAAAATAAGAATCCTATTGACTGATTACATAAGTCAAACTGTTATAAAAATACCAATGAGAAATTAGAATTTGACCATGTGACCAATATGAAAGCAGAAGCAAATAAAAGTGATAACGGATTTATTTAGAGATCCCTTTGCCCTCATGTGAAAGACCTTTTTATCATGCCAGAACATGGTATTATTTTTGGGATGAGGTTTTTGGCATCAACAAAAATCTGTAAGCGAAAAATAAAAATTTTATTATCTGCACGATTGATGTAAAATATATTTCAATTAGATAAATTAATACACAAATTTCCAATTAGTTAATTTATTTTTTTTAGAGTTACAACGGAAAATTTTTAATTAAAATTTTTAACATGCTTTAAGAATTAATAATTTACGAATATATTAGCTTTTAAATTTTTAAAAGATATTTGTGAATATTATTTTTGCTTTGATAAAAAAATAATTACAAATTATAAGACGATTTTAACATCAAGAGAACTCCGATGATGCATCTATGACTAGACCACCAATAACTTGCTGCTTTACCACAGCAACATGATTCCCAAACCCAGATTTTACCAATTAATTCTATAATAAAAAATTCACGATCCTCTGTATTTATCTTTATATATAAATTAATTATGATTTAGCACAATATTCAAATTTTTGTATTGCCATTTTTAAGCCACTTTTCTCCCATCTGAGTTTTATGACTGGAAGAAAAGATCACTTAAATGAAAAACTCTGATCATCCTTCACAAACTGGCAAAACTATTATAGATTCATTAATATCTATAATTTTTGTTTGTTTTAATTAATGGACTAAAATGTGTAGCAATTATTTTTATTATTTCAATGAACTAAAAACCTAATTTTTCACTCACGGTTTTTAAACGTTGCTAAAGTTATGATTACGTACTCTAAAGTGTTTTTTATTATTATTTTATTGAGCATCCATCTTTTGAAATTCACATGCAGAGAAATATTGTAAATGAAATTTTTTAAACTATCCAAGCACGATGAACATGGAAGAAACGTTCTGAAAGGGGTAATTTTTAATTGGTCGATACTTGCAGCTGTCTCCTTTTTATCTACAAGATTTCACAATTTATGAAGTTTCACAAAAATTCATAATGTTGTAATTTAATAAAGTGGATACAATTGAAATTTTGATTCCATTGCGTAAGTTAAATGAAGAAAAGGTTTTTAGCAATATTTGTTGGCAGAGAAATGCATGGATTTATGAAAATATTACTGTGCAAACTGTGAGTAATTTTTACAAATAATTGGGACAAGTTTAAGAATGATATAATAAATTGACATTCAAAATATTCACCTACTAAAAATAAGAATGAAATGATAATTTTTAAACGATATAAGCCATTTTCACAAATGGATGCTTTATTATTTTTTCTTATTTCAATATTAAAATTAACTTTAAAAACTTATTATCTCAACTTACGTCTTAATTATTTCAAAATAAGATAATAAGTCAAAAGTATCCAAATTAATAATATTTTAATAAACATATTATTACTAAAATATTTACTTGCTATACATTGACAAAAGATTGTTTTATTAAAAAAAATTGAAAAAAAATTTCCACATTTTTATTTTAAAATTTTTGATAACAGCTATATATTTTCAAAAATGAACGTAGTATTTTTAATATTAAGTATTAAAAAATATTAATAATTTTTTTATATTCTATTTTAATCAGTGTACCATATATATCCTTTTATTTTAATTTCCAATGCCAAATATGCCAGCAAAATGCTTAAAACTAAATATCGGGAAAAACTAAGTAAGATTCTCTGAGTGTTGGCAAAAAGAAAGTATTATGTTCGTAATGCAATTTGATGAATAATAATTCCTCTAAATAATTCATTAAACATTTTTTTCAATTTTTTACACAAATTTATAAAATTATATTGCTGGATTTTTTAAATTTATTTTTGAACAAATTATATTTTCTGAAAACATTACAAATTAAAAGAGAAGATCTTAGTTCTCAGAGCGAAAACCAAATTCTTATCTGAAAAACCGCCCGGTAATTGTCGTGCTTCGACAGATTTACGACTCAAATTGTCACTCTGTTCCCTGGGACACACGATTCCTCGTATTTCGGGTGGTATTATTGTTAAAAAGCGGGGTAGATTACCCCCAGCTGTTACTGCTCGGGGAAAAGCAAAACACACCATGCCGGTTTAGGAACGTCCTGACAATTTCTTCTCTTGTAAATTGTGTTCAACCTTTATTTCGACCGATGCCGTTTTAAGAACATACTTGAGCTAGACAGCCGACGCTCGATGGGTTAATTGGATAATACAATGCATGAATACAGCAATGGAGTTAATGGAGTTGAATTAAAAATCATAATTCTGATTTTTTATCAATTTGAAACACAAAAATGTTTTTTCAGCTCACTTATTTAGTTCACATTTTTTTCTTTTAAATTAAAATTAAAAAATATATATTTATATAATTTTATTGCAATACTTTCAATTATTAATTAAAAATGTAAACTTCTATCGATTATAAAACTGGCCCAAAATATTCGATTCCATGAAGATGAAAAACTGATAAATTCATTTTCCGGGAATAATTATCACAGAATCTTTCGAATTTATTAGAATAATTGTATTTTTTGTTAGCAATAAAAAAAGAGTCAACGGAATGCTACATTATTTGGAGATTTTTTTTGCCTACTTCCATTTGACAAAATTCTATTGTGTGTAAAACCGGATAGCGGAAAAGTATCAGGAAAAAAAACCGAAAATTGAATCGAAGGGAAACTATTTTTCCTGCGTTTCAAAAATGATATAGTCTTAGAAATTTAATCTTCAGAAATGAGAATCTCACTGGATATAACTTTTCCTCAAAAATCTCATTTACAGTCATGAATATTAAATATGACCCTTATGAATAAAATTAAGCTAAAAGATCATTATTAGTCGATTTATATTATCATTAACAACATCGAATTATACATGTTCAGCAAACAATAACAGCCAGACAGTTAAGAATAAACGCTTCTAAGCCTTCTTAGAGAGACGGCGTATCATGCTTAAGCTGTCTTGTCACTTCATTAACTATTTCGAATCTTTGGAGATTGCTTCATTCTCAAATAATTAATTACCTGAATGGCGAGAACAAAGATGAAAGTGAAAGTATTTCCCTCTCATTCCACGGAAAATTAACTTGTGCTAAAAGATGTTTCTCTGACAATAGAATCTAGTCGAGAGTATTGTTAAGAGTTATCTGTTATTCCTGATGTTGATTTGTTAACAACAATGATGGCTGAGAGTGATCCTGCTTATTCTAATTCTAGAGAGTAAGTCTATGAATTATTGAACAAAGGATTCTCACAGAGAACACAAAGAGAATTAACACTTTAATTCAATTTTTCTTCATATATTATATTCTTGTTAAATAGGAGATAGTATAAAATAAGAGGAACATTTTTTTGATGAAAATAGAGTCAAATCAGAATATATACACTCACCTTTTTTTAACTTATTCTCTGCCAACCACGATTATACTCGTGGATGGTAGGGTGTTACCCATTGCCAGCACGAATATACTCGTGATACTTTCAATATATTGTGACGTACAACTTGTCAAACTTGCACACTTTTTATGGTCAAAAACATAAATATGAAATGTAAAAATTTGAAAAAAAAAAAGCTACAAATTCATTGTTTTTTCAAAAATTCTACTTTATTTAAGCCATTTGCTGCCAAGCCTAAATTGTATGAGGCTATTCCCACTGCCAACCACGAGTATACTCGTGTTTGATTTTTATACATGTAAATGATTATTTATGAGAAAATATGTGTATTCATTTTGAAATAATAAAACTTGGATAAACATTAACACTCAAAACAGAAATGGCAATGGGAATAACCTCATACATATTAGGCTTGGCAGCGAATGGGTTAAAGAAAATATAATGCAAATTTATAGAATTCATTGGTAAGCTTAAATCATAGAGCAAGAATAGGGGGGGGGGGGTTAAAAACTCCGTGGCAAAACAGCTCATGTGGGCCGAGGCCTATAGTGCCTACATACTCTCTTAACCGAGGACCCTAGGGTGCAAGGCGTATGTCCGTTCAGGTAATCACCCTAACTCGTAACCCCCTGTGTTTAGTTCCCGGGAAAGCTTGACCTTCAGCTTATCGACCCTCTGCAGGGATTAAAGGTTCAGTCGACTTTCCCAATCCTAGGATCGAACCTCGGACATGTACTTTGAGAATTCTTAGTGATACCAGCTACGTCACGGGGCATACAGAGGTGGTTGTTACAAATCCTTATAAAATTCATATAAACATACATAAAAAGACGCCATATAAACATACATTTAACGATATCAAAAAGAAATCAAAAATTTATTAAGGCGAAATAAGAATGTATTAATCACTTAAATATTATAAAATTCTTATCCTAACTTTTAGAAAACAGTTTTGTAAAACTTTTGAAATATTCTGAAATATTCAGTTTGGCAGATAGAAGCAAACTAAATGACATTATTTGATTATAAATTATTGCCGAAGCTTATTAAAAATCGATAAAATTACGTCACATTTTCCCTTTTATATATTAATTTTACTCGACTTCGATATATTTTTCTGATACCTGTTTGGAAGAAATAAATTAAAACCATATTTTGGTTCTTAAACAAGAAATTTTATTACTCTTAAGCAAAACTTTTGAAATATTGGTTTTTAATATCTTGGCGAAACACGGGAATGATAGAAATTTTTGAAAAAGAACTACTTTTGTAGATATGCTCTACGTAGTAATAATGATTTATAAATGAAAAGGTGATTACCTTAATTAAATTTGGAAACTTTCTGCTGCGATATCCCTAAGGGTATTGTAACATGTGTGACATGCTATTATTTGAGTTGATTTTATTTAGTTTTACAACGGATTGACTTCTTGAGTTTATTCATTCTAATAAAAGGTTTTCAAGGAAACATAAATGTTTTAAATAATGGAACATGCTACAAAACAAGTTTTTCAAAAATATTTGATTTATTTGTTTGTTTGCTTTACAATTCGAACTTAGTCTTTTACTAAGCAAAACTTTTGGTGCTAAAAATGCATCCCTTGAGTATCATCAGTTGTTTGTCAGCAAATTGATCATGATTCTGACTTGTTTCTTTATACTTACATTTAAATATATCAAAAATATTATACTAACATATGTTACTCTTTTCATATCATTTACCAGAGGGATTTTATAGGTCAAATGACGCACAATTTGAACTATAGCTATTTCAGTTAAAGCACTAAACAGTTCTTAAGCGGAAAAATATTTCACATATTTGAAAAAGTATTTAAACATATTTGTAAAAGAGTATTTAACTTAAACTTACGCAAAAAATATTTAATGTTTGATTAGACAAAAATGAAAATAACATTTGTAAAAATAAGATGAACGACTTTTGTAAGAAGCCTGACTTTTAATTTTACCGTTCAATTA
Source organism: Argiope argentata (assembly GCA_026289955.1). Taxonomy (NCBI): domain Eukaryota; kingdom Metazoa; phylum Arthropoda; class Arachnida; order Araneae; family Araneidae; genus Argiope; species Argiope argentata. Next base: position 2,156,423 of record JAOUZG010052315.1, on the reverse strand, counting down.
TCGTATGGCATGCTAGATTCTGGTAGTAAATGTCATGGTGGTCCGGGACACTTACTAGGTCCTGGTGATAGGTCTCGGCTAGTGAGCAATGGGATTTCAGGTTTCAAGACCCAATTCCATGTAATATCCGTCTTGTAAGAGTGTCTGTTACATGTTAAATCTGTCAGGGCCAAAATTTCTTCCTCGAGTGTGGTATGATGTGAAGAGGGAGCTGCCAGCTCAGGTGTTGTCCTTGTTATCTCATCTCAGTTCTAAATTACTAGGTGTGTCCCAAATAGCGTTAGTGTTGCTTCACAAAGGGGCATTAATATAATTAAACCAAATTAAAAACTGATATGACTTGCTAAAAAATTTGGTGTTCGTAAAAAATTCAACAAGTGGGGTAGGAAGTGTATCGTTTTGAATTAAAATGTAAAATATGATGGACGCAAAATAAGGAATAAATAGGATCTTCAATATTTTTTACGATACGACGGTTATATGGAGCAGATAAATAGGTTATCAATCGTTATATCGTAATACATTGATCTATATTCTTTCTCATCTCACATCATATAATTTTCAGCAATGAGGCATTTTAAAAGACTAATTAAATAATAAATACAAAAAAAAGAAGAAAGAAATCTAAAATCTCGAATTCAAGTTATCATGTTAGATTATTATTATTATTATTATTTGTCATTATTTGTCTTAATTAAGTCATTAAGTAGTTTAAACCAGTTTGACAAAGTAATACTGATAAATACAAATCAACCTTTTAAAAACGTATCTGATTTCAAAGAAGCATACATAATAATAAGGTAACACTGATAAAAGCAGGTAAAAATATATTCTATTTTAAGTATTGATGGATATTTCCATTTATGCTTTGTTGATTGTCTACTGAATTTCGCGTTTCAATTATTCGATGCCTTCAATTATTCAAAAAACCCTAATGAAAACCCCATCATGTGCTCACATGATAATAAAAGCATACATTGATCATTTTTCATTAATTAAAAAAAATATTTAAAAAAATATTTCTTTAATTTATTATTACTTTTTATTTATTGTTAGACGAGGGAATGTGCTGATATATTTATTGCTTATATTTAATAATACCTTCACTTAAAGGATGATAACCAGCCTTCTCAGGTATAGAACTCAATTTAAATTCATAAAGCTTTTGCATTTCCCAGATTTTTGTGTACTTCTTAAAATTAAACGTTTAAAATGATTTTAAAAATTTTAATTGTAAATTAAATTAAATGTTTAATTTTATCAGAAGTTTCAGATTTTATTAAAAGTTTATGTGGATTTAACCTATTAAACCGATTAAACAATTCTTACTGCTAAAAATGCAACAATTATTTACACAGTTTATACTAAAAAGAATATTTAAATTAATATTTTACCATTTGATATTTAAAATTATTAGTTAATTGTTTTTTCACAAGATGTGAATATATTTAACTCTTTGTTTTTGATAATATTTTACATCTACTACTGTACCATTAATTCAAATCCTATTTACTAAACACATGTATTTTGCTGTGTACTTGATAAAAATTACAAAAAAAACCCATCATGAAAATAAGCAAAAGTATTTAAAATTTCAGATGCTCTGAAGTTTCGAAGTGCATTTGTTTGATTCTAATTAAAAAATACAGTATGCAGTTTATACCACCAGTCAGTTGCGCTCTTATTCAAAGTTTACTTTCAATCTGCTAAATTGGAATATTCAACTATGTTTGAAATTATCATATTTTTTATATATATGAAGCAGATGTAATATCTATCTGCTAATAAAATCTATATATAGTCTATCATCTGCTAATTAAAAGGCATATATGTCTTCTTTATTGAAGAATACAGGTCAGAAACTTTGTTTTCTTTCAATTTAAAGTCAATTCCTTATTTGATGTACTTGATCCTTCCCGTTTCACGATAAATAATTTAAGGGAATAAAATGCATTATCTGTTAGGTCTGATATACTCTGTTTTTAATATTTTTTTCTGATTTTAATAATTTGAAAAGAGAAAATAGCTCTAAAATTATTATAATGTTCAGCATGAGGGTATTTTGTGTTTTGATATGATTGAACCAATAAAACTTCAAAATCTTAAACTGATTGATTGAATTGAAGCCTAAAACAGTCCTAAAAAAATTTACGCTTCGCTCTGAAATATTTTATTTTCTAAATGGTTAGCAAACTTATTTTGCAAACAAATTCAAAACACGAAAAATACATTTTTTTAAAACATTTATTAACATATCAATATCAAAATAACGATTATAAACCAAGCTTGATTTATTTGTTCCATTTAAACCTGAACGAAGTTTCCCAAATTTATAAATGTTGATTAAACCTAAGTTTTCACTAGTTGAATTTAAGCATTGTTATTTGGGTACTTAAGTATCTAACTTTAGCATCAAAGTTGAAGTCGTCGCCAATGAGCTAATAAACAGCCAATTATGGCAATCCGGCAATGGTGTAATCTGTTGTTCTTTATCGAGAAATTTAAATCCGTCGCCAAAGATTTATTAAACCGTTGGCGAAGACAGTATAATACGTAATTACCTTTACTTGTGATAGAAAATAAAACTTTCAGGAAAGTTATCAAAAAAATCTTATATTTAATTAATAATCCATATTAAGAATTCAAGAATTTTCTGTAAATTCAATACGTAGATAATTTTTTTTAAATTTATTAAATATATAGGTGCCATTGTTTAGCACTATTTTTTAACATAAATTTGATGATCCTGGCGTAGGAAAAAGTATGAATCCTTAAATATTAAATAAAATATGTTGATTTTATAAGTATAAGTAATTTTTAAGTATCAAGATTTTATAAGTAATTTTTTATTCAGCAAATAATGTGACTTTATTTCTTAATTTTTTTCCAAATTTTTCAAGAGTGCTGAAATTCGAAAAAAAAATTAACTCTAAAAATTAAAATAATTATTTATTAAATATATATATTTTCATCTATTATAAAACTTAAGAAAAATAATTACAATTATGTTTTTTTTTCACATTTAAAAGAAAAAAAAACTTTGAATAGTAATAAATTATATATTTTTTTAAACCAGAACTTTTTAAAATGTTCTAAACAAAACAATTTTGAGAACCCGTAAAAAAGCGAAAAAATTGAAATGTTACATTCCAGACGAAATTTTTGCATAAAAATGTCGTAAAATGGCTTTTTATAGTACCGCGATGTCAGAAAGCTGTATACTTCTAGAGAAAAATCGGGATAATCAAAGCGGAATGAAGATTTATAGTGCTATTACAAAATTCCCATCAGAGAATCGTTCTTCCCGAAAAGTGTTAAAACTACTCAAACTTACAGACAGTAAAAAAAGTTCTTGTTGGGGGAATTTATTTCCCTCTGCTTTTAACTTAGCACTCATACTTATTAAAGGTCTCCCGTTACAGCTTTATTTTTCCTGTTTCTTTTCTGGTACATTTTATAAAAGTAAAAAAATTGGTCTGTCTGTAAGCTAACACATTTATTCAGCAAGCCATATGTAAAAAAAAAAGGAAAAAGAGATAATGATGTTACAAGTTGTATCTATTTAATTGTTACACCTAAAATTCTTCTTCTACAGATATTTTTATTTATTTATTTATTAGATTTTAATTTTTTCGCAGACTTATTGATATTTTTAAATTAGATGATTATATCTGATGATAATCTTAATAATATTATTTGGAACTTATTGTAGATAGACTTTATACATTGAAGAACCAGAAAAACTTGTATTGCAGATCGTATGCAAATAATGGCAGGTTAGAAATGTTTTAGGGATTTTTAACGAGGACTAATTGTAGGCGAACGAGAGTTGGAGCACCGCATTTCTGAAGTAGAGATAGAATTTGGATTTTCGTGCACGCACTTTTCGTGGATGTATAGTGAATACCAAATTTCTGGTAAAACTTCAAATCTCCAAAAGCGGTGCGGCTTGAAAAAAATGAGAACTTAGAATAAGATCATTGACGTCTGAAAAGAATTATTATACGACATAGATGTTTGATATTTCCTCAAATTTCTGAGGATATGATTGTAAACCCATTAACATGCACAATGCAAAGTGACCAAATTGGTATGTGCTTCCGCAGATACAAACCATCTTTTGCACCATTGGTGACACAGTGGCACAAAAACCTGAATACTGGTTTCCTGGACTTACAAGTTCCGCCATTGAACTCTTAATAATTCGAGAAACATTGCTTAGCCTGATGAGTCACGTTTCCAAGTGTATCAGGTGGATAACTGTATAGGGGTGTGGTGAAAACGCCGTGAATCTGGGGAACTTTCCTGCTTACAAGGAACTGTTCAAGCTGGTGAAGGCTCTGTGAGGTTAAAGGGGCTTCTGCAGGTGGTAGGAAATTGAACCGTTGATGTGTGTAGATTCAACCTTTTCAGGTCAGTGGGGCTTTAACATTCTTTCTGATAACTCTATATGCATTATTGTCATATCTGTATTCTGTCAGACGTGGACGATTCCAACAGGATAATGTCCCCTCCCCCACCTATCTGCAGTAGTTATCGAGTGACTTGAGGAGTAGTCATCTGATCAAGGAAAAGAAAAAAAAATGAAAATGAATACGTAAAACGTACCCAAACGTTTATTTAGTTGACATCTGTTAACTAAGTATATACTTTTTTTTGTATGAAAAATTCCTTAAGAATATGAGCTGTCATTTTGGATTTTAAAGGATCATTTCGTCATTCAGATAATTTCAGATTTTTAATTTTATTTTTTTTCTGAAAGAGAAATTTAGGAGTTTCAGGACAATAATACTATTAAACTAAAATTATATTAAAAAGAAGATGATTAATAGATAATATTTATCAAATGCTGGCATAGGAGGATCTCGTCTTCCAAGAGAGATGGGCGTCTCCATTCGGGCGTGGTTGTTCTGTGTTCTCTCTGTAAGGTATATAAATGTGCCCTCCCTCTCTGTTAAAAGTTGCTATGCAAGCGACTAAGATGAGTGTGCAGCTAAACCGTACTTTTGGATTTAGTTGGAGCAGAGCTACGAAAACATTTTTTTTAACTTTGCCATTTTTTTTGTTTATTTTATCGTACGAGATTTAATTTCAAGTCCAGTCAGGTAATTTTATACCTGTTTCTTTTTCCAGCTTACACAAATAGTTCGAGTCCCAGTTAAGGCATGGTTGTTCTTCTGTGTTTAAACTGTTAGTGAACTGTTAGTGCGTGTGAATGTGTTACTCTGATGAGTGTGTAGCTCAAGTCGCACTATTAGCCCTAATTGGCTCTACTTTAAAACAAGTGACGTTCCTTTCGGCTTAAAACTCGCTGATGCCTCGGATAATCTTGTCCATGGCAAGTGCCACTAATAACCACAGCAACAAAAATATTTATTTAATTAAAAAGTGCTAAAACTAATACTAACTTTCAAGCTAGACCATCATATATTATTATTTTTTTTTCTATATTTTAGTGAAGAATGATTTCGCTTCATATCAACTAATCAGCTCCTTTCTGTCCGATTTCTTATTAAATTTTTTCTAAAGAAATTTAGATTGGACATCGATTAAAATATGGTCTGGGTAAATATAATAATGAGCACTTAATTTTAGTTAATGTTTGACTAAGTCGGGGATTTTTTAGGAGAGAAATTATAATAATTATATATTGAATCTCATCACAAAATAAATGAAATAAAATGCACTTCTAAGACAAAATCACGAAAGTTAATAGTTACAAAGGTTAATAAACAGCAAAACATTATAGCTTTTAATCTCCAAATTCTGTTAAAAATCAAATAACTTCTACTTCAGAAGTTTATAAAATGATTTGTTTAAAATCATGCAAATGATTGAAAAATATATTGACTAGTGTTTGAAGTTAAAAATGAGCATTATTTCTATTCATCTTTGAATGCAAGAAACGACATTTTCTATTGTTTTCTTTTAACACAATGCTAAGCATTAAGAAAACTGAAATATTCATTTAAATCGACAATTCAGAAACTTCAGAAAATATTGAAGATATTGAAAACCGAATTTCAACAAAAAATGTGCATACCATTTTAATAAAGGATACTTTGTAAGAGGAATTTAAAAAAAATTAGAATTCATGAAATGACATTTAAAAATGCATAGAATTTAAAATTTAAATTATATGAAAAAAAAACAATGAAACTTTTTTAAGAATAAACCTAGAATATATTCAAAAAGAATAGCAATTAGAAATAAAAATTAAATAATTAAAAAATATTAAATATATTGATCAAATTTTTTTAAACATATTTATCTTCCTCTTTTTATGAAAACAATGAATTTATTACAAATGTGATTTTTTGAATATGCAGTGTTAGTAAGTTTTTATTAAAAATTTTTACTCACAAAAATAATTTCATCTGGAAAATGTTAAGGTATCTGCTATTAATTGGGCTCGTTAAAAACGGAATTGGCAATTAATAATTAACTGAGATAGGATTATTCATTTGACTTATTTCAATTATTTATAATTATTTTCACAATTTATGTTTCGTATATCACATCAGCTTAATACCTACTGTTTGTTTCATAAACACATATATCTTTAAAAAAAAGGTTTTAGAGATTTTTAAAAAGTCATATTTGTTATATGTGTAAACATAAAATCATAATGTGTGATTAGATTTATGGCTTAAAAGACATTATACGTTCATTTTAAAACTGAAAGATAAATAATTTATGAGACAGTTTAGTGTCTCTTTTGTTGCTTGTAAGGGAAAGTTATAACGCAGTGTGCATAAGTCACATGTTCCAGTTCCTTTACATATATCTTCTACAGTAATGGTTTTTATGTATCTTATTAGGTAATAGTAAGCTTTATTTTTGTCAAAGTTAATTTTAGCGTACAATCTAACCGTGAAAATTATATTCATGAAATTACAACATCGACATGCTATTTAAGTAAATTAAGGAAAATGACTACATTAAAATGCCATTATTTCATGAAATTATGAATATTTATTTTAAAATTTTATTTTTTAAATTTCTAATATGTTTCTTATATATAAAGCTTTTGAATTTTACTGTTTTTTAATAATTTTTTTTCGTTTTTTTTTCATAATATTATTTTAACATCATTTAGCATCGTTACTTGTTATTTTGTGCAGTTGTAAATTTCAGTAAGATAATTAAGCAAAAAAATTTAAAAAATAAAATTTATTGCTTATGTTTCAATCAAATTTTGTATAATAATTTTTCAATATATTCAGTAAATTTCTGATGCACAGAATAGACAATCTGATCATTTATATAAACTTTTCCAATTGTTTTAATAAGATAAAAATCATGTTATTTATCAGTCAAACATGATACTTATGGAATGTTTGTAAATATAGCTTATTTTTTATTTCAGGAACAAAGCAATTATAACATCTCTTATATTACTGCCTGTTATTAGACAAATTATTTGATAAGTTTCTATACTATATATCTCTTTTTACATTAAACAAGTATTATTAAAAAAATTAAAATAAGTACTCAGCTACGACAACAAAGAAATTTTTTATTTTCATTACTTTTTCCGATTACAATTAAAATAAATGTATCAAAAATATTGATTTTCACGTGAATTTAACTCGTTTTCTTCATCTTCACGTGAAAAATACTGAAATGTTTGCATTTTACTAATTGAACTGCTGATTTCAATTTTCATTAAAAAATCTAAAACTCTATTTAAAGTATTAAAATTAAATTAAATTTAATCAATGAATAAATATTTGTAAAAATGTATTATTTTCATGTGTCATCCACTACAAGTTTAAAAAATGTATTTGAACATGAGTGAATGAATAAAAAGCATTTCATTAACGAATGAAATTTTGAAAAAGATATATGTTTAAACACTTTTGGATTTTAACTTATATATATATA
>JAOUZG010052315.1:2126989-2146892 GCA_026289955.1 Argiope argentata | reverse complement strand
ATATATGTTTTTGCTCTATGAGCTGAATTTGACTTATGAGAGCAAGATATGTTTTTATCAAATTTGGAAAAATACTTAAGATAGTGAAAATAAAAACTATAGAATATTTTTTTAATTTCAATGGTAAACTTAATAAAAATATATAGTGGGATTTTTGCGGTTAATAAGAAAAGTGTTAACATTATTTTTACAAAAAATGACTTAAAATTTGAAAATTTGCCCTCTTCAGGTTTTTGAAAATTACAAAAAAAAAGTTTTTACCAATGTCTTTTCATAGTTATCACCAGTGTCAAATCAGTGTCTGAATCTTTCTTATTTCATTAAATATTTTTTAAACATCTTTTCATTGTGAAAAACAAAAGAAAAACTTAAAGAACAAAGAAAACTAATATATTAATTATTTACACAGTTACTTACAGATAACAATAATATGGCTCATGTTAGTAGTAAAAATAACAGGTGTAAGGTTATTGAAATAAACTGGTCTTTTATGCCTGTAAAATGTGGCACTTAAAAATACAAAGTTAAGCTTATTAACTCCATGATATCTATAACAATTAATTACAATTAAATGCAAAAAAAGGTTTTGGGAAAGCAAAAGTTTTCAAAAGAAAATAAAATAACTTTTATCCAAAAAGTTTATTTTTGTAAATGAGATTTAAAATTCCGTTATAAATGTTACAACATTTAATATAGAAATTTAAAGAATTTTTTTATTCGTAAATTCTGTATCCAAATAAATACATTTGTGTGCATATATTTCTCCTCTTATGTTAAACAATATAAAAAATGAAGTCAATTCCTACATAGGTCGACAAAGAAAATGATTTTTAGTTACTTTTTATTATATAATTGAAATTAATATAAATAATTTATCAAGAAAAACCTTGATTTTCGCAAGAAGTAAAGTCACATTCTTTATCTTCACTTTAAAAGTACATAAATCCTTGCCGTTTACCACTTTGATCTGCTGCCTGTAGATTCCAATTTTCATTTCAACCTCTGTCTGAAGTATGAAAAAAATTATTAAATAATTAAAATTAGAAAAAATTGTATTATCATCGTGTCAATCACTACAAGTTTGAAAAAAAAATGTATTTTAACTTGATACTTGATTGGATGATCAAATAGTATTTTATTAATGATTGAAATATATATATATATATATATATATATATATATATTCATAACTATCAATAGAATTTGAAAAAACTCACAGTAGTGAACTGTTAACAGTAATCTACTGTTAGTTAATTAACAGTAGTGAGCTAATAGTAGAATTTGAAAAAAGACAGAGATCAAAAGACATTTGTTTTGCATTCATATTTTCTGTAATGAGAGAACTACTACTAAAGCCTTCCTAACTTCCAAATTTTTTCATCATATTGTCTTTTAGAGGCTAAATAATTTCGCGAGTATTTTTTTATTGAAGTGAAATAAAAGCGTGAATCAATTCAATTTAAACAACGAATTCTATTCAAATTTATTTTTGTCAGAATAATTAAAAACTCATGCTTCTTACTCAGATATAAGATACTTCTCCTATCTCATCAATTAACACAATGACAGCCTGTTTTTTTTAAGAAAATCTATATGTCGAACTTATACTCAGTTTTAATCAATTTTTCATTGATAAATTTCTTGTATTTAATTTACAAATCTGATCAGTTTTTCTGTTATATCTTTTATAGAATACCACAAACCAAATCAAACCGCCAAAACTCACATCACACAACTTGATGTCATCAATTTTAACAGCAAATCTCTATTACATGCATGAATGACAGATCATCAAGACAGCCAATTCTGCTGCCCCATTCCTTGAGGCATAGATCTCGGAGTTGCAAGCAATTGACGCTGACTTATCAAAGTGAGATGGCTGAGTAAGATGTTAGTTACCATTCCAAATAATACTGCGTTTGACAAATGATATGATTGGCCTCAGAATGTCTTAGAATTGAGACAGAACTATGATAAATGATGGCTTTTGTCGGTTATATTCCTCATTTATATAGCAGTAAGTTTGCTACTATGAATTATGCTAATCATTTAGAGAAGACTATTAAAGATGATTGTATAGAAATTATTGAAGTAAGTATTATGCTTATGCTTTGTATTTATAACGAATAAGAAGTCATGAAATATTAAGTTCGGGAAAGATTTATCATATCACTCAGACCATCATAATATATCAGGTGGAATCCGTTGATCACGATTGAAATTACTCTTTGCTTTGACATTAGTTTTCTTACGTCTATATTGTACATGGAAACTATATTATGTATATTTGTTATTTGCTTTTGGGTTATTAAGAGCTTACTTTGTATATAGTTGTTGTACACTTTTTCTTTTTAGCAACATTTTCTTAGTTAACGATGTTTACATTTTTATTTTCCTCTAATAACTGTTGAAATGTTTATATCTTTTTCCTTTTAACAGCATTTTTTAGTTAACGCTGGTTACATTTTTATGTTCCTCTAATAACTTTTGAAATGTTTATATTTTTCTTTTTAACAGTTAGTAAACGATGTTTACATTTTTATGTTCCTCTAATAACTTTTGAAATGTTTATACCTTTTTCTTTTTAACAGCATTTTCTTAGTTAACATTGTTTACATTTTTATGTTCCTTTAATAACTGTTGAAATGTTTATACCTTTTTCTTTTTAACAACATTTTCTTAGTTAACGATGTTTACATTTTTATGTTCCTCTTATAACTATTGAAATGTTTATATTTTTCTTTTTAACAGTTAGTAAACGATATTTGCATTTTTATGTTCCTCTAATAACTGTTGAAATGTGTATACATTTTTCTTTTTAAAAGCATTTTTTTAGTTAACGTTGTTAACATTATTATGTTCCTAAAATAACTGTTGAAATGTTTGATAATTAGTATACTTGGGGACAAGGTGACAATTTTTGAGAATCTAAATTCATATCGTGCTCTGATCTGGTTCTTTGAATTAAGTTTTATGAAAATTAAGTTGATTAACCTGTTCTTCCGTGCTCGTTGGGGGTTGCTTTGCGGCGGCTCATCGTTATATCCGAATGGCTTCGGCCGGGACGGAGTATACCTATGCCATATCATTCAGACCCAGGATGTGTAATAGGTTTTGCCTCTTTTATCGAAATGATTTTCAATTTACATATTACTAATTGATAGGAATGTAAAAGAGGCCTGGGAGTATATACAGATGAGACAATTTTCCTGACCTTTATAATCAAAATTTTGAAGCATGCGTTCATTCGGTCGGTATGAATTAAAACCCCAAGGACTTCTAGATATTAAATTGACCAAAACTCAAACTGTTCCTGCAGAATTGCGATGGATGTAAAATCCAATGGCTTACGAATACTTTCATGTGTATTCAATTTACTGCTATTTGAAATTTTAGTTGAATGAAAATTGAGAATGATTTGCCGATTGTCATGGCATTATCCAATTCATAGAATAAAAACACAATGAATGCATTGCTACATGGTAATATGACATTTCATCTTTTTCTTCGATCGTGTCATTCTATAATTTTTCAAAGAAAAGTGTTTTTAAGGTTTTAAAAGAGCCATGAAAACTAATAGCTATTGAAATTGAACCCAAAATTTTAAATTTGGTATTTTTGGGGTTAAATTTGGTGAGAATCTTAAATTAGAATCTTAAGGCGATCAGGGACCTTTAAAATGAATTTTTGCAATTTTCACCTCAGAAATTCAAAATTTTACAGGCATTAAAAGTAACGCTATAGGAGATGATACACAAAATTTTAAAGCATTATTTTAATTTATTTATGATGTTCGAGGTGTTAATATAATATAATATTAGCGATAAATAACGTCAATGAAAAATGTTCCAAGAGCTCCAAATTTGTTTGAATGTTCTGCAATTTTTATTATTACTTTCTCTAACCCTTTTGAAACAAAGGTTGGGATTAATCTTGAAGTTTGAGTACGAAACATCAAAATTAACCAATTTAATAACCTAAGACTACTTAAACTTTTAAAAGAAATCAGTAGTTTTAAGTTATCACAGTGGTTAATTTTTATATTTCGTACTCAAATTTCAAGATTAATCCCAACTTTTGTTTCAAAAGGGTTAGAGTAAGTGATTATAAAAATTAGAGTGCTTCCGAACAAATTTGGGGTCCCTGTAAAATTTTTCATTAACGTTATTTATCGTTATATTAATCCCCCTAACTCATAAGTAAATTAATATAGTGCTTTAAAATGTCGTGTAACACCTCCTATAGTGTTAGTCTTAATGCCCGCAAAATTTTGAATTGCTGATGTAAAAATTGCAAAAATTCATTTTAAAGGTCCCTTGTTGCCTTAATTGAAAGTAAGATTTTTTAAAAAGTAATATCAGCAGCATTGTGAGATATTGTTTCTACCATAAACCTGTGAACCCTTTTTCAAATGATTCAATTTTTCATGCCAAAATATTTTTCGTTTCGTCCACTAAACAAGATTTATAAATTGATCAGTAAAAAAATAAAACAGTAAAAGCTAAAAGCCAATACTTAAAATAATAAAAGAATAATGGTACACTTTATCTAAAATGTATGACAAAAAAGTTTCTTTTAGCTATAATGGTTTTCTAATAATTTTTTAACGATTTCAACCACCCTTTTTACAAAAACCCATTAGCTCTTCACTCTACAATTCTTCAAAGAAAAGGAAACTATGATGGTTATGGTACCTAAAAAATTTCTTTTTGAGTTCAAAGTTATTTTTTTATTGCTTTAAGTTCTATAATATATCTTTCAAGTAAAAAAAACACCCTTCTGAAGTAAATCCTCTCGAAAAAGGCAATAAAACAATATTAAAATAAAGAAAAATAGTATTACATCTCGGTTTTATACTTTTTAGCGAAACTATGAGCTCTCCTTGAGTCTTATTATATAGATGTATACATTCAATAGCAGTTTTTGTTGGAGATTTTTTTTAAAATCCTCAAATTATTCAATAGTTTATTATATTTTTAATATACTAGATAAGATCTAAAAAGAATGGAAATAACCGAATTGCTTTAACATAAAATATACGCGCCTTTATATTCGATTGTAGGTGTTCACACATTTAAAAATATTTACTTTTCTTTTAGTTATTATTCCCCAACTTTAATTATTTTGATATCAATATTATTAAAAATGTTTAATACACAAAGATAATACTATTCGTGTATTATGTTGAAGAATTTTTTAAATATTAAATCTTTACATATTTTTAATGCTTCATACAATCAAACCTAAGAAACCATTACTTATTTTGATTGAAAACTCTTACTCCTTAGACATGTTTTACAGTGACTCAGAAGACTAAGATGAATTATCTTAAGATGTAGATTATAAAAAGTGACCTTAGAATGACCTTAAAAGTTAAGCTTAGAATAGTGACATTAATTAATATAATCAATGAATAAATATGTTATATTGTTCATGGGTTTACAGCTCATTGGGGCCGCAGTAATTGGGGTCATCTGTAATTGCCGCTCATTGGAGTCATCTGTAAGTCTTGTGAGTTTTGGACTTATTGCTTGCTTAGTGAATTACTATTATTGCTTGCTTAGTGAATTAGGATATGTATTATTTTAATTATAACTATAGTCAATTCATTGTTATTGCTTAAAAGTTAGTAAAGTGTAAAAAGGAGCAAGATAAGGGATGGTATTGAGGAGAGGGTTTGTTTATGTTTGGGTCTGGATGGTTCAACTAGAGAATAAGAGAGCATCTTGGCCTGAGTTTGTTTGAGTTATCCTCCATATCGTAGAGTGGCAGGTTTGTCAGCAGAAGATTTTCGATGCTAATGATATATAAATATGTTATTTTTTTCCAAAACAAATATTTATAATTTTAGTTTTAGAAAAATATTGTGGTATAGATAACAAAAAATGATTTAAAAATTTAAATTTAGAATTGCTTAAGTTATAGATTATAAAATGTTTTTTGAAATGTTCAATCTAGAATGATCATATTGATAAATGTAATCAATAAATAAATGCATTATTTTTATTCAAATATATGTAATTTTAATTTTATAAAATACTGTGGAAATAGTTTGCAAAAACAATCTGAAAAATCAACTATTTTTTTCATTAAAATATTTTTTTTAGTTACATTTTATTGTTAATTTTTAAAACTTTATTTATGTTTCATCTAAGAAGATTGAATTTAATAAGTGAGTTTATCATAGAAACAAGTCTTTTTTCAAATGAATGAAAAAAAAATCAACCAAAAAAATATGTTCAAAAAGCATCACTTTATTTGAAGGAAATATTATTTACAGTTATGAAAATGAGCCTTCATTTAGTTGTGTCTTATTCTTGCATTTTAAGTTTCTTTAATCATAATGATGATTGTAACGACTAAGCGTTCACTCAAAACAGAGTTTTCTTAAAAAAAGAAACAACACATTTCCACCTGAACAATTTATAGGCTTGACAACTCTTGGAAGCTTCATTAATTACTTCTATCCCAAAGTGACTGATGCACTCTGGAATAATTAGTTAACTGAATATAGGAATCAAAGAGAAAAGAACAAAAATACGATGTCCCGATTCTGAAGTAAATGGACTCTTTCTAAGTGACCTTTCTACGGTTTTGGCGTCTGTTTATCTGATAACAAATGGCGCTTCAGCACAATACTGGAATATTATTGGCGGAGATGTTAATTAGTTAACGATATTGCCTTCAGGTATCGTTTTCCTTTATATAAGCTTTGTGAACGTTAACGAATCGCAAAGCTAAGAAAATAGAAAACTTAATTTAAGCATAAGAGAGTAATCAAACTACCATCTGCGAATACATCCTAGTAATTTAGGCATAAAATATTTACTACTAATAAAGAAAAATGAGTGTTACAAGATAGATAAATTGACTTGAATCTACCAAAATTGGCACAAATATAATTTAGTGAGGGAGAATGTGCACATTGGGATGGAAAATTCAAGTATATATATATATATATATATATATATATATACACGTGATTTTTTTCTTCTTTTGATCGGCGGAGTGCAACAACTCGACTTGTCATGGAGTCCACAAGTCTTTGGAAGTCCTCTGCAGGAAATAATGAGCCATGCTGTATCATAATTGTGAAATTGTGGATGGTGCAGGAGTTTGGGCACGAACGGACCTTTCGATGATGTCCCATAAATGCTCGATGGGATTCATATCGGGCGATCTAGGTGGCCAGATCATGCGTTGGAATTGTCCGGAATGTTCTTCAAACCAATTGCGAACAGTTCTGGCCCGGTGACATGGCACATTGTCATCCATAAAAATCCCATCGTTGTGTGGGTATGTGAAGTCCATGAATGGCTGCAAGGGATCTGCAAGCAGCTGAACATAACCATCTCCAGTCAATGATCGGTTCAGTTGCACCAGAGGACTGAGTCCATGTCATGTAAAAACATCCCACACCATTATGCAGCCACCACCAGCTTGAACAGTGCCTTGCTGACAGTTTAGGTCCACGGCTTCGTGGGGTCTGCACCACACTCGAACTCTACCATCAGCTCGTAACAACTGAAATCGTGACTCATCTGACCACTGGTATAGGGATGTCGATATGCTCACGAGCCCAGGAGAGTCGCTGCAGGCGATGTCGTGCTGCCAGTAAAGGCACTCGTGTCGGTCTTCTGCTGTCATAGCCCAAGGAAGACAAATTTCGCCGCACAGTCCTATCGGACATTTCCCTCGTACGTCCCACATTGATTCCTGTAGTTATTTGAAGAAGTGTTGTGTGTCTATTAACATTGACCATTCTACACAGACGTCGGCGGTCTCGGTCGTTAAGTGCAGGTGGTCGCCCACTGCGCTGTCCATGATGGGATGGGATGCCTGAAATTTCATAGTCTCGGATACTGAGTATCTCGGAATGTTGAATTCACTAACGATATCCGCAATGGAATAACCCATGCGTCTAGCTCCAACTAGCATTCCACGTTCAAAGTCTGTTAATTCTCGTCGTGCCGCCATAAACCACGAAAAACCTGCTCACATGAATAACTTGAACACAAATGAAAGCTCTGGAAAACGAACTGCGCATTTATACTTTTTCACTGCGATACTACTGCCATCTGTATATTTGCATATTGCTATGCCATGACTTTTGTCACTTCAGGGTATGTGTTGTGTGTGTGTGTGTGTGTGTGTGTGTGTGTGTGTGTGTGTGTGTGTATTTAATTCTAAAAAACACAATTTTATTATGATATATACATTAATATTACCGCCATTGACAGTTTATTTATTTATTTACTCTATTTTTTATATAATTACCGAATTGTTTACATACTTTTGTACACTGGAAAAATAAATATGAATAAAAAAAATGCTAAGTAATATGTTTTTATGAATAATATTTGTCGTAAACTGAAATTTGAGAAGAAGAAAAAAATTATGTTGGAACACAATTACATTTTTCAATAATAATTGGTTTTGAAAATCTCTAAAATTTATATATAACGAAAAATATCTGTAAAATATAAGATTGTAACGGAACTGTGGCAACGTCACCTAGAGGAAACATCAGCGCCACCTAGATCAGTCTATCCGCCTAAGCCAACATAGCCAGTCGACCTCCAGCCAACATAGAGAGAGCGTCTCGATTGAGGATTGTCTTTTGTTTTTCGTAAATGTCTTAATTGGTTTCGTTATGTTGTCCCTTATGTTATATAACTGTTTGTGTATGTGTTTATGTTTAGTGAATGTCTACTAATAAATAATGTTAAAAGCTAGCCGTGGTAGTTATTGAAGACAAACGGTTATATAATTTCTGACGCCCAACGTTTTGGACCAGTGAAATATGTTAGGAATCCCGTTTTGGATTTTAAAAAGCTTTTACCCCGAGTTTAAGTTTAGTTGCTGGAGATCGGCTCATTTTTGTTTTCAGATTGACTACCGGTCAAAGTGATTCCCATGTTCTGGAATATTGTCGTGTGCTGCTAGCATATCGGCTAATTTTTGTTTTCAGATTGACTACCGGTCAAAGTGATTCCCATGTTCTGGAATATTGTCGTATGCTGCTAGCATACTGCTAATCATAGCAAAAAGAATTTGATAAGTATCTTTTATGTTGTTGTTTATTTTGATTTTTAAATACTTTTCACTTATTACAGTAAAAGTAATTATAATTTCTCATATATCATTTTAGAAAAAGCAACGGCTTTCTTAATCAAGAGTTGTAAATTTGATTTTTTGTGGTTGTTTGTGTGTATTTTAAATTGATTATTACATCCTCCACAGTTTTTCACTAAGTATCTATTTTATATAATATATGTTGACCAAATTGATACATTTAAATATGTGAGTTTCGATTCTCACTCTCAGAACGGAAATTATTTTTCCCCTCCTCTCAGTTAAAAAAAAAAAAATCGTAGACGCAGATGTGCTGGCGTCACATTTTATGAATGAGACTGTTTTTATTTTATTTTGTTTTGCTACTCTCGAATATGCTCATGAATAAATATGACTCATGCTGTCTTTGAAAATTGTTTTATTATCTTTATTGGTTAATAACGCCAGAAATCCTTTTGAGAACTCTACTCTGTTTCATATAATCGCAAACAATTTTTTTTTTGCCTAAATGAATATTTGTTTCTGTTTTGATTTTGCACAATACTTCGAGAATTCTTTTAAAAGTTATAAAAAAAAATAGTACATGTTTTGCGTTATCATTTCTAGTAAACGATATTTTAGTAAATGTGTTATTAACAATTTCCTGGTTGTAACGAAAATTTACGAGCAATATTATTTTGATGAGTATTAAGTTAAGAATTTGATTGTCTAAGCACTTTCAATTTAAATTGCTATTGTACCACTTTTGATATTAATTAATTTTGTTTATAAGTATTATTTCAATCTGTTTAAAGATACAATTGATATTCATTTTAAACTATGCAACTAAACATTTTTATGTGATCCACATTGAAATTCAACTACAATAATTTTTTTTCTTTTCTTTTCAAACATTGATTCTATTTTGTGTATTAAGTTTTACTTGTTAACGTTTCAGTTGAAAATACATACAATTTTCTCTATCACTTTTGTTTAAAGTTAAAGAACATAATGTAGTAAAATTTTTATAATTGTATGTTACGACAAAAGTATATAACCAAAAGTGTTGAAATTTTGTTCTTGTTCTTGATGTGCATCTGTTTTGTATATGATTAGATATTAATTTTGTGCTGAACCTTGTTAGAACTCGCCAAAAGTTTTCTTATTTTAGTTTTAATACATATTCCTTGTATGTGAATGTAAATAGTTTTAGGACATTTTATATCAAATTACCAAGCCAATTTATCCTCCCCTCTGACCCCACATTCCAAGATGGCTTACCTTGCAAAAGCAAAGAAAGAGGATCTAAAAACACTCGCGTACGAATTAGGTCTAACAGCAAATGATTCTATGCGTGTTGTTGATTTGCGAGATCTAATAATCAAATCCACGTCTTATGACGAGACTTTCACCAAAACTCTTTTAGAAACTATTGTCGACACTAGGCAGCAAAAAGAAAAGGAAAGCAAAGATATAGAAGAATTCAAAAGGAAGGAACAAGAATTGATACTTGAAACGGAACGATTAAAAGTAAATCTTGCAGTTGCTAGCTCAAATCCTTCTAACGGTTCCTCCACTTTAAATGTAGTACCCAGTGAACAAATCCAACATTTACTTCCAAACTTCACAGAGACTTCTGACATTGCAGCCTATTTGCAAATTTTTGAAAGACAATGTGAGAAAGTTCGCGTGAAAGAAGAAGACTACATAACGCACCTCCTACCTCTTCTTCCCATTAACATTTCACAAATAATTCTGCGAGAACCCAAGGAAAAACTAGAAGATTATACTTATATAAAGAAAATTCTACTTCAACGATTTAAGTTAAATGCGGAAGCATTCCGAATCAAGCTGACTACTCACCAAAAACAAACTGGGACTTTATGGCAAGACTTTGCGTATGAGTTAAGAAACTACCTAGAAGAATGGCTTCAGAGCCTTGCAGTTTTTGATTACGAATCGCTGAAAGACCTTGTTCTTACAGATCAATTGAAACGTAGGGTTAGTAATGATGTCAAAGAGCACTTCGTCGATCGTTGGGGAAAAATTAAGTCGTCATCTGAACTGGTGCAGTTATTAGACGATTACGAAGCTGTTCGTGTTAAAAATTCAAAGATTAAAAATCAACCCCATTTGAAGCAGAACTTTCCACTGAAACCTATTTATCCTTCCAGAACCAAAGAAGATGTACAAAGAACGACTAGTAAAAACTTTCCATATCGAGTCGAGAAGCAACAAAGACAAGATAACCGCCCTCCTTTGACTTGCTATGGGTGCGGTAAACCAGGATTTATAAAATCAAAATGTCCCGACTGTTCAACGCCTACCAGACGAAATGATTTCCAAGCAAACTCTTTGAAAATGCTTGCTACGCATGTAGATATGCCTACAACTATAACTTATATCGATATCACCATTTGTGGACAAAGAGCTCGCGTATGTGCAGATACTGGTGCAAGTTGTACGGTTGCTGGTGAAAGACTTTATAAAATATTTCAGGAGAAACAAGTACCGATGACAAGTAAAACCATCACCATGTTTCTCGCGGATGGACAATTCACAACAACTCAAGCCTTCACATCAGAGGTAGTCGTGAATATTGAAGGAAGAGACATTGTAACGAAATTTCTGATTCTGCCGAAATCGAAAGGAAATAGAACCCTCCTTGGATATGACTTCCTTGAAAAAGCAGGCATCGTCCTTGACCTAAAGAATAGATGTTGGTTCTTCCATGACAACCCTCTTCAGGTGTATCCATTTGGAGTGGACCTCGAAGCACAATGTCCTGAGCCAGTAAAAAGCATAGAAGTGAATTCTTGCGACTTGCGGGATGATGAGGGACAAAACCTAAGTCCTCATGAAAGACTACAACTCAATGATCTGTTGAGAAAATACGAGAATAATTTTCAGCTAGGGGGAGAAGCTACGCCATTCATTGAACACCACATCAATACAGGAAATAGTCCTCCCGTTTCAGTTCCGCCATATCGGATGAACCCAAGCAAGAAAGAGCTGTTGAAAAAAGAAATTGACTCTCTTCTAGAGAAAGGTATTATAGAAGAATGTGAAAGCCCTTATGCCTCTCCTGTGGTCTTGATCACCAAACCAAATGGTAAAATACGGTTATGCATCGATTATCGCAAGCTAAACTCCCACACCGTTCCAGATACTTATCCTTTGCCACGTATAGATGATTTGTTGAACGAAGCAAAGCCTACCCCTTACATGTCAACTATTGACTTAAGATCTGGGTATCATCAGGTAAATGTAGCAGAAGAAGATCAAATCAAAACTGCTTTTACTTGTCCCTTTGGAATTTATAAATTCAAACGAATGCCTTTCGGACTTCGTAATGCGCCAGCTACGTTTTCTAGACTTATAAATAAAGTACTTTCCGGACTGAAGGATGTCCTGGCATTATCATATTTGGACGACATCATCGTGCTGTCTCCTACCTTCCAAACACATCTTACAGACCTAGAACAAGTCTTCAAACGTCTATCGTTATTCAAGCTAAACGCCAATCGAGAAAAGTGTCACTTCTGCTGCCAAAAAGTGAAATACTTAGGCCATTACATTACTAAAGATGGTGTATCTGTTGATCCAGAAAAGACCGCTGCCATTGCAAACATGAAGTCACCGAAAACTGTGAAGCAAGTACAATCTTTTGTTCAAACCTGTTCCTGGTTTCGTAGATATATTCCAAACTTTGCCCAAATAGCCAAACCTCTTACTGATTTAACGAAGAAGAAGGCCGTATGGAAATGGGAAATAGAACAAGAAACGGCATTTCAAGATCTGAAATCTAAATTAATAAGCCCACCAATTCTTAAACAAGCCGATGGAACGAAGCCTTTTGTCATCCGAACAGATGCTAGCAATGTTGCCATCGGAGCAGTTTTACTCCAGGGAGAGAAAGATGAAGAACATCCTATTGAATATGCTAGTCGCCTGCTGAGTTCTTCAGAAAAAAACTATTCTACGATAGAAAAAGAAGCATTAGCAGTGGTTTGGGCACTTGAGAAATTTAGAGGATACGTGGAAAACCAGTCCATTACAATAACATCCGACCACCAACCGTTGAAGTGGTTGATGTCACTGAAATCACCTACTGGTAGACTCGCCAGATGGGCTCTACAAATTCAGTCGTACAACCTGACAATGAAATATATTCCTGGTCGACTAAATTTCATTGCCGACCTTTTATCCCGTCCTATTTGTGAACATCCAAGTACAGAGTCTTGTGAAATCTGCGCTATATCGATTGAAATCCCTACCACAAGTCCGTCTGATTTGCGTCAATCACAACTAAGAGATGATGATCTGCGAAAGATAATAGAAACATTCGAGAGTCCAGCAAAAGAAGTTGATCATACAACTTGGACTGCAAGAGGCTACATCATGAACAAGGGGATATTATACCGATACTCTCCTGAATCGGATGAAGAAGAAGCGCAATTGGTAGTGCCTCAAGAAATGAAAGCCAATATCCTGAAAGAGCACCATGATTCGCCCATGGCAGGACACTATGGAGCTGAGGGCATCTTTCATCGCATCGCTAAAAGATACTACTGGGCGGGAATGCGAAAAGACATAGCAGATTATGTCAAAACCTGCGTTGAATGTTGTCGTTACAAAGCCTCTAATCAAAAACCATCGGGGTTACTTCAAACTCCTATCTATGCCCAACGATTCGAAACTCTCTCTATTGACCTTTTCGGTCCTCTGCCAGAAGCACCTACTGGTGAGAAATGGATTTTTATTGTACAAGATTGTGCTACGAAGTGGGTAGAACTTTTTGCTCTAAAAGAAGCAACTGCAAGAGAATGTGCAACGACTCTGTTGGAAGAAGTCGCGCTTCGATTTGGTATACCTCGAAAAGTTATCAGTGACAATGGTCCCCAGTTCACAAGTGCTGTCATGCAACAGCTGTGTTATATATTGCACATAGACCAAAGTCTTACCCCTGTCTACCACCCACAATCAAACCCTGTTGAAAGAAAGAACAGAGATCTCAAACCTCGTTTGGCAATACTAGTCGGCAATGACCACCAGGCATGGAAAGAAAAACTGCCCATGATTAGATTTGCATTGAATACCGCCAAGAGCGATTCAACTGGACACTCTGCTGCATTTCTCCAATTCGCACGTGACCTAAGAACTATAGATGATGTCAAACACGACATAAAAGCCGTAATAGAAAATGACAACTTCGTTCCTGAGATTACACCATATTTAAAAAGGTTCGCAAGAACGGTACACCAAGTACGAGAGAGAGTTGAGAAACACCAAGATAAACAAAAACGGTATGCTGATAAGAAACGTAAAGATACTCCAAAATTTGTTCATGGTGACAAAGTCTGGGTTACTCTCCACCCTGTTAGCAAAGGCTCATTGAAGAAAACCAGTAAATTCATGCCTAAACGGGACGGTCCTTATATGATAGTGACTGCAAGGTCGCCAACAACTTACGATATTGCCGATCCCAATGAACCAGACAAAATTCTCGGTAAATATCATGTTTCTGCCTTGAAACCTTATCAAGAACGAAATAAGTTTCAAACATCAGACCGGGTAGCTCCAGTAGCTCCTCTTAGAAAAAAGAGGACGGCCAAGACTTCCGCCACCTGACTTCTTGCCGAGACGGCCACGAAGAAGTCAGAGGGGGAGGATGTAACGGAACTGTGGCAACGTCACCTAGAGGAAACATCAGCGCCACCTAGATCAGTCTATCCGCCTAAGCCAACATAGCCAGTCGACCTCCAGCCAACATAGAGAGAGCGTCTCGATTGAGAATTGTCTTTTGTTTTTCGTAAATGTCTTAATTGGTTTCGTTATGTTGTCCCTTATATTATATAACTGTTTGTGTATGTGTTTATGTTTAGTGAATGTCTACAAATAAATAATGTTAAAAGCTAGCCGTGGTAGTTATTGAAGACAAACGGTTATAAGATAGATTTTTCATACAAATACTTTAATTAGAACATTTAACTTGACTCTAAAGAAAATGCGATCTCCTTTAATCGTACCTCCCCGGTTAAAGGCTAACCTATTTTCTTACTTCAGTATCTACTTCTGTTTGTACAGATTGATGCTATAAGGAATAATTAATTAACTGAAAATAAGAGGTAAAGAAAAAAAAAGAATTCGTCTGCTCAGTTCAGGAGAAAATTAACTCTTTCTAAGTGGCATTCCTATGCCATTGACGTCTATTTGTCTGCTAACAGAAAGTGACTGAGAACATTGCTTGAGCATTGAGTTGTACGGAATGTTAATTAGTTAACGGTATTGCCTTTAGGGATCGTTTTTCTTTATATACGTCCTGAAAACGCTGATGAATTTCAAAGTTTAGGAAGTACTTTTAAAGGCCTTAAGAGAGTTATCTAAGCAACTGCAAATAAATTGCAGCAATCAAGTAGATACGAAAAAAAGAGCATAAGCAACATCATTTTGAAGAAATTATTTCCGTAAAAGTAATAAATTATTTCTATTAAATTAATAAATTATTTCCATTTCAGTAAATATGTGCATTTTTACTGAATCCTCACATTTTAATCCTCTCTGGATCTAAAAAAACATATTTTTGTTGGATAAAAATTCATATTTTATAAATAGGTATTTGTAAAACATATTCAACTTTTTTCTATAATGGTAAGTAAAATAGTGGTAATTTGTAATATATTCGTTAATTTATTCATGAAGTCAGACGGTAACTTTTAGACGAATGAATCTTTATTTAATATATTGGTAAAGCATAAGAAAAACATGTACATTAAATTTAAACTGAAAAAAAAGGAAAGTGAACAGGAAAATGATTGGATACTTTTACATTACGAATTTTTACATTGAAGGACAAGAACTTTTTGACATATTAACCAGTTGGTTGGTTTTTTTCAAATGAAAATATACAAGCTCAATAATTTTAACTACTTCAAAAATGCTTTTAGTAGACAACTAGAATTTAGTATGTGGAATTACAAACCAATTTTTAGATTTTGGTCATATTTTCAACAAAGACGGAATCTGTATATTTGATTGTTCGACTACAAGTGAAATTGATTAATTTTGGAAGCAAAGAGGTAGGTACATAGAATTTGATACGCAAATGAATAATCAAAAATAAATATACTTTGAAATTTGGAACCAAACAAATCAGACTGTTGACCTGCTGTCAGTTTGAAATTCCATAGAGATGTAAACGCAATAAGAAGATTAATTTAAATAAATGAAATTCGATATGTTATCTTAGGAATATACTACTGAATTTTTATTCAAATTTTAGTATCAACCAGTTGGCAAAAGAGAAACCCTAAATGCATATTCTCGAAATGGGTTCAGTGAAAATCTTAAAGTCAAGCCAACAATCTATATTTTGTTGTTATCGTTAATCAGTGCTGTGCAAAGTATATGCAGACTTATACAAAATCCATAAATATTACAGCGAAGAAAAGGATAAAACCGTTGATGAAGAATGTACGAGGAAATTTCGGAGAGAATATTCCCACTAGTTTTATATTAGTGATATGATGAGATGCATGGTACAAGTGTTATGTGGATTTGTATCTCCCATTGCGTTCTTGTTTGACTCATCTATACTGGACTTACGGAGATTTAAGCAATTCAATTTGATGCACCGTAACTAATTAAATAACACATTTTAATATAAAGTAACTAATTAAATTTTGCAACATGGAGATCTTCTAACATTAGTGAAATTGTTAAGGGAGTTATCAAAAATTACTTGATGACGTCAATGTAAATCAAAATTACTATCTAGATAGCAAAATTATTTGCTGAAATGCTTATCTAGATCTGGTGTCTCATAAATCCCCAGACACCACCTTCGTGCGATTTTTTGCTTCATTAATATTTGAAACATTTTGTATAGCAAAGTACGTCATAGCAAGGCTCATAGCAAGGTACGTCATGGTTGTAATTATAGTATTTCAGAATCTGTGCATAGTATTTCTATTATTGTTGTATCGAATGGAACTTGCCATGGTTAAGATCGCAGAGTGTACCTTTTGTTTTAAATAGTGCCAACTAGAGACAAGTACACGTCTTAGCTACTTACTCATCACATTCACTTATACATTCCCTTTTTTACAGAGGGTGTTCATACATTTCACAGATAGAACAGATGAAAGCAGCCATGTCCGTATCGGAACTAGAACACATGACGCCTAGTTCATAAGGAAGAAGCGCTCTCCCTGTGTCAGGATTTTTTCAGTCATAGCATTTCTAATAAAACAAAGCATGAATTGTGAAAGATACTCCAACTTGAGCTGAAAGTTTTTCATGCAATATATTAATACAATTTGTTTAAGCTGCAGGAAAATCCTCCATACTTTGGTCTTTAGTATAAGTATGTCATCAAAATTTACTTGATAACTTTAATATCAATCAAAATACCAATCTAGAAATTAAATAATGATTTGATGTAGCTACATATCATGATCTGTTGTCATAATGTCCAGATTCTTGAAGATTTAACTTTTGGCTTTGAGAGCATTTGTAATTTCTAGTGAAAAGAGATAATGCAAGAACTTTCCTGACCACTATTTCAGGACTCTTTGATAACATTTATAAGAACACAAAGCATGAATAGCGGAAGATGCTACAATTTACTCCAGATTCTAACTGAAACTAGCCATCATTTTGATCTTGTTTTATTGAAATAAAATTTGTAAACTATTGTAAATTAATGCAATATGTAATTTATTAAAAAGTCCCTCGTAGTTAAGTCGTAATTTACTTCTTTATTCACTGAAAACAAATTGACATTATGTAATTTACTTCTTTATTGTCAGCATCCTGACACAGAGGTATCGCGTCTTCCTCGTGATCTGGGCTTCCCGGGTTCGAGTCCAGATTACGACATGGATGTTCTTTTGTGTTCTATATGCGAGGCGTATGTATGCTCCCCCCTTGTAAAAAGAGGCTGTGCAAACGAATGTAATGAGGGTGTAGCTAAAATCGTACTCTACTTCAAACAAAAGACGCTTATTTCTGCTTAAATCAACTGATGCATTAGTGGGTCTGTCCATTGCAAGTGACATTAGTGACAACAACAACTGCTTTATTATGTAATTAATATAATTTATTAAGTTTCTTAAACACAAGGTTATTTAATTATGGAGCATTGAAAATATGAATATTATAATCTTTAAAAAGTCTTCTCACTTCCTGAGAATCATAATTCCTGAAACACAATTACATTTTGATTCTCTTAATACTTCTATTCATATGTTTTTCTACACTTCCATAACTACCTCGCTATACTGCGAAATGTCAATAATCATTTAAGTTATCAGTAAAAATAAAATTAAAAAAAAATACACCACACAACCCATGAATAGCAATAAGATAAATTAACTAAATATAAAAAGTTATTTTTATCGACGGAGGATAAATTATTCATTTCATTTTATTAACGTTCATCGAAACTCTTGAACGATAAATTGAACATTCAGAATATCACATTAAGATCCTTCACATTTCATTTTAAATTCAATAATTTCAATTAAATCTGAAGTTTGTTAATAGAACTATTAATACCTGATTACAGCTGTTTGTCAAGATATCGATAACCTTTAATTGATAACTTTAATCGGCATCGGCTGAAGTAGAACGTAAAAGAAGTTACTTTATTGCAATACAATCTATTTTAAGAAAAATCGATACTTTTAATAACCTCCATAAATCCAGCTGACTTCATGGCAGGCAATCCTGATAGAGTAAGTTGTTTGTAGAAAAGATTGGTAAAATGAAACATTAAACCCTGGGATTAAAGAGGGAAACTGCGATAAAAATTATGTTTATAGCAGAACATAACCCCATGCCCACCATATGAGTTTGGTGGTTTAACGGTAGACATTCTGCTTCAGGTATACGCATATAAAAATCTGCTATACTACAGATTTTGTCGTCTAATGAGAGTATTTATCAATGAATGAGATAAAGGTGACTATATGCATATACTATGCGTTGGATTGACCGCAGAATAACATCTTTCATGTGTGGAGCAGCTTTAATAATAGAGATTAATAGCAGGCTTGTCAATGGCGTTTATAATCCTTCTATACTGATCTGCACAAGGAGAATAAGTATGCTAAGCATAAACATATGAAGGTATTAATCCTGACACTGAAGACTTATATTTGATTTTTAATTGGTTACATTTAATTATGGATATTTAAATAAAAATCTGCTGTACTACAGATCTTGGCGTAGAATAAGAGTATGTTTTAATGAATGAGATAAAGGTGGCCATATGCATATCCTATGCATGGGATTGACAGTAGAATATCTTTGATGTATGGTGTAGCTTTAGTAATAAAGATTGATAATAGGCTTGTCAATGTCATCTCTCTCTCTCTCTCTCTCTCTCTCTCTCTCTTTATATATATATATATATCTATATCTATATCTATCTATATATATATATATATATATATATATATATATATATATATATATATATATATATATATAAATGAGTAATAAATCACTTATATGAAATAGATTATTTTAGGGAGATCCTAATTTCTCCTTGTTTGAAGGTCAACATAAAGGTCAAAGGTATAAGAATTCCTTTCAGATATCTAGACGTGTATGATTTATGAGGATATCCTGGCATATAAGTCGAGAGAGAAATGTTTCGCCTCTTTTTAATTTTTCTTGTGTTTTTGTGCTGTGTTGCTGAATAAAGCGAAGTTAAAAAGACATTACGTGTTTATTTGATGATTTTAGATTACGACTCTCCAAACTGCTTTCCCATCAAAAGTAATATGGATTATATTACACACACACACACACACACACACACACACACACACACACACACACA
>JAOUZG010052315.1:2089504-2105462 GCA_026289955.1 Argiope argentata | reverse complement strand
ATAGATATAGATATAGATATAGATATAGATATCGATATCGATATAGATATAGATATAGATAGATAGATAGATAGATAGATATTTGAATCTACAAACAAGAAATGAATCGAATTGCTTTTCCCTCGGAAAAGATTAGTATAACGGATTTAACGAAGAATCCATTTGATATTGTAATAATTTATTTATTAATTCGGACACTATAAATTCCTTTTATATAAAGCAATTATAATTGATGCAGTCAAAATATGAAAAAAATAATTTTAAAAAACATGATTTTTTTCTCTTTTAATGATTAGGATAAAATATAATTTTCACAAATAAATAGTTGCCTCATATTTGAAAGCATCAAAAATTGGGAAAAAATATAATAAAATTAACTTTTAAAATATTATTTTTTTATTGCATAAATAATTGGGTTTTTTTAATCTTTGCTTTAGTCGTTATTATCATTTGGATAACGAAAAGTTAAAAGCATATTAAAATTTACTATTTTTAATTATCAAAGTTAAATATGTTACACTAGTGTGAAATCAAATTTAATTGAAATAATCATCAAACATTTTTATGGATTAACTTTATCTTTATTATTAACATTAACATGAATTATTGATTATAGAAAGTAAATTCATCTAAGTTATAAAAGAATTGAGAAAGGAAAGTAAATACGATTTTAATCATTCGTCTTATTAACATAAAAAGGATATCAAATATATGCATGTATATATATATGAGCTAGATATAGATTTATATATTGCGATAAATTTGTATATATATATATAAAACAGCAATTTAATTTTTATTCAAACACTAAAATTCCTCTAACTACTTTGAACTTTCCTCAACTACATCTAATGTTTATTTAGCCTTTATTTAGTACATGACCTTTATCTGATCCCTAACTGCTAAACTTAGCTGAAAGTGATTCTAACTTTCAGCCAGGAACAAGCGTTGGGTGATTGTTTTCATTAAATCTTACTGTTTTAGTGTGATTAGATTCGAGGCCTAAAACATTTTATGCTCTCATTTCGGGATGTCAAAGTAAATAATGTATGGCCTTATCCAACTTCCTTTTCTTACTCCCAGCCATGTTGTAAATTATACAGGATGTAAATCATTATGCGCCTGATAAAATATGGTAGCAACAGGCATAATTTGTGAACCTTGATGAAGTGCTATAAAGTAATTCTCAGTACAGTGTTAAGTTTTAAAAACGGGTAATTAAATTCTTTATAATATGAATATTCCTGCAACATTTTTATTGTAAATTATTTAATTAATCGCTTAGTTTCTTCAATTTCATTATCGAAAAAAATTAATTTTGTGATTTAAATATTTTAATATAATTTTCTTATTTGAGCACAAAAAAGGAGAATTTTCAATTTAAATATTTTCTAATTTTCAGACTTGAATTTTTAACGATAAAATATAGTTAAAAATTTTAAATTTTTCAACAACCTCCGGGATAGCCTGATTGGTAGAGCGTTGGGCTCTTGTTCTTTAGATTGAGTGTTCGAACCTCGGTGGCCAAAGATTCCCCGAATGTGTTGTGGTTGGCGCTCGTTAAATCCATCGTGGTTCTAAAATTCTCCATGTCGAGAGCAATATCACTGGGGGTAAAAAAGGTATCGTTCTTTGTTCCAGATCTAAATTGCGGTATGTGGATGAATGAATGGAAATACATGCATAAATGAAATCCGCCCCCTAAAAAGTGTTGTGACATGTGTGTTGCTAAGTCGTACACTTGTCCCTAGTTGGCGTTACTGAAAAACGTGAGAAGCGAAATCGGTTTAAATCACTTGAAAAAGTGCCATTGATAACCACAGCAACAATCAAGTGATAGGAGGTGATTGCTACTCAGGATAAAATATCTTGAACGAATAACTATTAATTAAATTATGAATATTTCTAAAAAAAATAGAGGAAAATATATGTATGTTAGCCCTCTGCAGGTTTGCCTATATTACTCAGAATTACCCAATTCAGAACAACTCTACTTTCAAAATAAAGCAAATGCTTTGTAATTGCTTTCACTTTTCTGGAATTTGTTTCCTGTTTTTAAATTTCAATCTTTATCATTTTTTTCTGCAATAAATTCAAAATGTAGTATTAATTAATAAAAATTGGTATTACATTTTAAATGTCCAAAAGATTTCCTTAATAGCGAATTTTAACTCTTGTCAGTTTTATCTTAAAATTTGCCAGTTTATTTATTTATTTTTACTTTTCGAAATCTCTCATGATATAATTTTTTATAATTACGCCGAAATTCAAATTTCTATCGCTATTTTACCAAATATTCAAACCCATGATTTTCCCCCCTTTTTTTAAATGTGAAGATTAAAGATTCTATTATACAATATGTCATAGAAAGTATTCAGAAATTTTCGATTTTATGAATTTTGATGACATTTTAGCTTGACTTTAAATCATATGATCAAATAAAGCTGGCTAGAATTTAATGAAATTATAAAAACATTAGTATGATTTGCATCACTGAAAGCATATTTGAATATGAAACTTTCAGAAATGTTCTCATTTAACTAGGGATAAACTTCCAAGTACATTTGTGAATGTACATTCGTTTGCACATTTGTACAT
Organism: Argiope argentata; assembly: GCA_026289955.1. Taxonomy (NCBI): domain Eukaryota; kingdom Metazoa; phylum Arthropoda; class Arachnida; order Araneae; family Araneidae; genus Argiope; species Argiope argentata. The sequence continues at coordinate 2,102,864 of JAOUZG010052315.1, read as the reverse complement.
TAGTAAATGCACATTTGTACATTTGTAAATGCGCATTTGTACATTTGTAAATCGTGTATGGTCTTGTCAACTAATATGGTGGCCATTTGACGATTCGGCTACGAATGTTTTAACATAGATAAACTTTCTGGAATGTGAAGCTATTTTGGAAAATGATTAATGAACTATCATAAAAACCTCACCAACCAATAGAAAAAAATACAAAGGAATCTAACTCACTCACAAGCGTGAGAGAAGTCATAGTCAAATGAATTATAACTTTGAAGCTTTAATTCCAGCTATTTCATTTTAAGCGCTTTGTGTTACACCGATTACTCTCGAATTATCTGCTTTTTATATTTTAATTTATGTAAATTCTGTTTTTATGAATGATTCAGCTGAATTTTCGTACATTCATGGGAAATAAAGGGGACAGTTAATCTTTAAAGGAAGTTTTTGACACTTCCACTGGCATTCATCTTGGCAAAGGTGCGAAGTATTTTCAATAAAAATGTAATCTTATACTATTTGCTTCATTTCACAGCTCCCAAGAATATTTAAACTACACTTTGTTTAGGCTAGGATAGCCTGGTTGGTAAAGCGTTGGGCTTGTACTCCTTAGGTTGCGAGTTCGAAACTTACGGGCCAAAGATTCCCCGAGTGTGCGGCGACGGGCACTCTTTAAATTTGTTGTGGTCACAAAGTTTACCATATCGAGAGTAATAACACTGGGAGTACTGAGTCAGAGGTGATCGTTCTCTGTTCCAGATCTAAATTACGATCTGAGATGACTGAATGAATATGCATGAATGAAATCCACTCCTTAAAAAGGGTTGTGACGTGTTTTGGTGACCCCCTCCCGAAATTTTAGTTATGTCTAAATGAGTCGTAGAGTCGTATTAGAGTCGTCTCTTAGAGTTGTATTCTTGACCCTAGATGGCACTACTTGTAAAACAAAGTGACGCATATATTCGGCTTAAAATCTGCTGATGTATCTGCCCTTGCAAGTGTCATAAGTAAGAACAATACTATTTTTTAAAGTAAAGAATCAATTTTTATCCAACTGCCGTCATATACATAAATTTTCTATTACCCAACAAGATAATTATAAATAAAAAATAACAAATACAAAAAGTCATAAGTAAACGATTTATAATAACTTCCAGAAAACTTTACTTATAAGGCTCATCACCTAGTAAAATAAAAATATTAATCCTAGACAGTCTACTCCGTTTCCCAACTAATCAGAAATTATTTGATTAAATTTCTTGATAATCTGTATATGTAAAAGAAAGAAAACTATTTATATCCCTAGTTTAACATTGTTTACTAATTTTCTTAGAAAAATCTGTGTTATAGTTAAAAAGTATTAACGAGGAAAGTTATTCTTCAATTTAGTTATTTTCCTCCATAAAAATGCTAATAGCTACTTCCCGAGTAAATTCGTTCTTCCTATGCACATATATAAAAATAATGCATTATTTTGGGTCTCAGTAAAGCATTATTTTCGTCTAGTCTATGATAAAATGCATAATTTTTGACTTTTCTTTTTATTTAAAACACTTCCTACGAAGAAAAATTTCTAGCCTTTCAGTATAAAAAGTGTAACTCATTAAGTTTACTCCTAACATGAAAAATTCTTGTAGCTTGAACTAAACTCAGTTACTTACTGCCTTAAATTATTTTTGTATTTACATTTTTGTCCAAGGAAAACATTTAACATGCATTTTTAGTTCATTAGCTAACTTTATGTTTTCTTCAGAGATTGGAAAATGCTGGAATTTTGTAATTAAAACCATTTAGACAGCTAAAAATTGAAGATAAAATAATTTGAACTATAAGAAAGATATTAGTTCTAAAATATTTTACATTTGCAGTTACTTTTAAGATTATTCTTGTATTAACGATTAAAAAAGAAGTATCATTTTATAATGCTTTAAAATAAGAATGATAAGCAATACTTTAGATCAGGAGTTATCAAATTTTTAGGCATTACGACCTCCTTTTTAGACTAAGTATTTTATCGACCCCCCCCCTAGTTTTAACTCTGTCTAAAGTTTAGACAGAGATTTTGAAAATTTTACACTTACTCGAGAGCTCGTAGAGTATGTGTTGGGTATTGGCACCACATCCCTTGACACTTCATCTTTCTCCTTACTAGTATCATACTATCTCGAAACTTTGATTGAGCAGTTTACAGATTACACTCCAGTTAAGGATATGCGTGGGGTTGTGTGGATAGTCAATCTGTTCAGTGAACAAGCCGTAACAAAATCTGAGCTAAGTGCCCTTCATCATGATCAACTTGTAGATATTCCAAGTGATCAGTCAGCTAAAGTAACTTTTAACATAGCTTATATCGACGAATTTTGGATAAGTATTAAAAAGGAATACCCAGAACTGTCCATAACAGCAATTAAAAACTTTGATGCCATTTTCTACACATTACAACAAGTGAACAAGGATTATCCCCAATGATAAATTTAAAAACAAAATCAAGAAACCGTTTGACACTGGAAAATTACATTGTTTTGTGCGTTACAAAGCTCATTCCAGACATTAAAAAACTGTTTAATTACAAACAAGCTCATGTATCCCATTAACTAATGGAACACAAAAAACAAACAAACAACTTGCATACGTATTAAAAGCTTTATGCGTACTCTTTTTTAAATGAAAACTACAGCAACAAATTAATTTTCATTAAACTTTCCTTTCACATCCTGCTCCCCCCCCCTTGGACACATCCCGCGACCCCCCAGGGGGTAACGACCCCCTTTTTGAAAACCTCTGCTTTAGATATAGTGAATTGTGTTAAATTCGGTATAACTGGTATTTAATTGGAATAATTACAAAACTTGTTGCTTACACAAGTTGCACAATATATGCCTCGAAACTTACCACCTAAGAATTCAGTGAGTCTGATTTTTAAAAATTATACTACTGATATGGATAATAAGAGTAAATATTGGAATTCCTAATCCCTTTTAGGCCACGATTCTTTGAATGAGTTGGCTAAGAGTAATTTTAAATTTGGTCAAGAACGTAACTTTTTTGTATATTGTTATAAGTGTGTACGAGAGATTCAGTAACTTAGTTTGATTTCTAATGTTGTGATTACTAATGACATTTTTCAAGCCCACTGACAGGCATATCAGCAATTTTAAGCCAAGTGAGTGTCTCTTGTTTGCCATTAGCGCCATCTAGGGCCAATAGTACGACTTAGCTACATACAACGCTTTGGTAAACCTAGTGCTTTAATTGTGTAAATAACCAATTATATCAACAGATGTTTTCATAAGCCACAAATCTAGTTTTATTGATTAAAACAGTTGATTTCACAATATACCTCAAGAAGTTATCAATTTATTAATCAGCAAATATCTATTTCACATCTGAATGACAACAGTCGATTCGAGTGCTGATAAATTCCTTGAGGCAAAGGCTGTCCAGTTTGAGATCAATTGGTCCCGAACTGAGAGAAATTGATGAGACATGTACATTAGTTAAGAATTTGAACTATTCTGCATTTGACATTTAAGTACGTTTCTCTGAGCAATTCAACTGAATATAGTATCAATTATGGCAAATGACGTCATAAGAAATGACGTGAGCAATATAAAATGTTTTTGCCCCATCTTTATTAACATATTAAATATATTCACAAATAACTGTGTTGAAATATGTGATTTTGAAGTAAGTTTTTGATAATAAATTGTTTTTCTGCAAAAAATAGGAAACATTTGGGAAAACTCATATTCTTTGCAGGTATGTATAGCAAATAAAAGTGAGACTTACAAATTTATTTTAATGTTATGTTAATACATCATTAAATTCATTTAATTTTGTTGTCTTGAGATAAGGTTTTATTTTTGCCATATATTCCAAAGTAATTCTTAAAAAAATATTGAATACAACAATAATCGAACAAAAATTTTGTAACGCTAATTAAAATTATGAAAGAGAAAGCAATCTTGAAGAGTGATGAAAGCTTCAAGGTATATAGTACCCTGGCAAGGGATTGTAATATGGTTTTTTGAAATAGTTCTATGCATAATTTGCTATTGGGGATTTTAAAATTCCGAATATATTAAAGTACTATAATTGAAACTATATTGCATTCCAAAATTTTGTTGTACCCTGGCAAGAGGTTGCAATATAGTTTTTTAGATATTTCAATGTATAATTTGCTATTGAGGATTTTAAAATTCCCAATATATTCGAATACTATAATTGTAACTCTATTCCATTCAGAAATTACATTGCACCATGATAAGGGGTTACAGTATAGTTTCAGAAATATTTCAGTGCATAATTGAAAATTATATTGTACCCCGGCAAGGAGTTGCAATATAGTCTTTTCAAATATTTGAATGTATAATTTGCTATAAGGGATTTTGAAATTCCGAATGTATTCAAGTACTATAATTGTAACTATATTGCAATCGGAAATTACACTGTATCCTGGTAAGGGGTTGCAATATAGCATTTGAAATATTTCAATATATAATTTGTTATTGGGGATTTTGAAATTCTGAATATATTCAAGTACTATAATCGTAGCTATATTGCATTCAAAAATTGTGTTGTACCCTGGCAAGGGGTTGTAATACATTTTTAGAAATATTTCAATGTATAATTTGCTATTGGGGATTTTGAAATTCAGAATTTATTCAAGTTGTATTACCGTAACTGTATTGTATTCAAAAATTATATTATATCCTGGCAAGGGGTTGTAATATAGTTTTCGAAATATTCCTATGTATAATTTAGGGATTATGAACTTTTAAATACATTCAAGTTCTATATTCTTAACTATATTTATTCGAAAATTATATTGCACCCCGACAAGGAGTTGTAATATCGTTTTCAAAATATTCCAATGCGTGATGTGATGTTGCGGATTTTGAAACACCGAATATAAATTTTAGCTCTCTCACTTTTATATGTAACTAAATTTCTCCGAATATATTAAAATAATTATAAAATTATTATAACTCAAAATCTGAAGATATTTAGTGTATTTTTAATTCCCAGTTTGTGAATTCAGTGAAAGTTCATTTGGGAACGACCTCATAATTCCGAATCATGGTCAGATGACAAGAATGACGACTGAAAGGTAACTGTAAGATTTTGCATTTCACCATTTGATCCCTACATGTTTAAACTATACCAGGTCTCGGAGGTCCCTAGAAGAGTCGACTTCCGAACCGAAAACATTTCATTTAGAAAATGAAGATTTACGGTCTTGTATATGATGACTACAGAAAACCACCAAAAAACTTAGAAATAATATTCTCAAAACCAAACATGTTGCGTATTAGGATGAAATATTGTTGCTAGATTCAAAAATAATTTTTTTTTCGAAATTATTTTTCAGAAATATTTATCATATAAAAAAATTGTGAGCAACATAGTGAAATATTCGATTTAAAAGAAGCTTTTTTTTGAAAAACAGTTCTTAAGAAGAATATTTTCATGATTAAAATGTCTGAATATTATGATGAAATATTAGTAATAGGCACGATTTTTTTATTGAGTCAGCAATAACATATTCAGTAAAAACGAAAAAAAATTCATCATAAGTTCAAAAAATTAAGTTAAGAAATATTACTCAAAACAAAAAGTAATATGTTAAAAATTTCCTTTAATTTTTTTCAGGTTGAAGGAACACCGAATACAAATATTTCACAACAGCCGCTAAAGAATTAAGTTGTAATTGTAACATGGTAAAATTCGTTGAGTTAAATCGTTTGTTTATTGAAGCGAAATAAATTTTAAATTGCATATTGCTAGTTAAAACACCTCTCTTAAAGTAAACAATTATTCCAGCGAAAAAGTAAACTATGAATCGTTATTTGAAAGCAAATCCACCAGAACACATACAAAACATCGAGTTTATATAACCGAGGAAACAATATTAATTAATTAAAGGTGACTAAAAGTTTCTTTCTTACCAAATATTTTCCACGTCAGTTATAACAAAGTTTTCATTTGAATTTTCTGCGGGATTAAAAACCTTATTAACTTCTACACATCTACTAACAACAAAAAGAAAAATTTATTATTACAGGCCCACATTTGCTATTAGGTTTCTGAAAAATGTCAGCTGAAACTGTAAACGTATTAATGAAAATAGCTATTTTTCTTAAGAAGTCCGAAAAGTTAATTGCTACTTTCTATTTAGTGGTGATATTTCAGGGTACATAAAGATAAAAATAAAATGTTATTTCGGTCTTTTGAGAACCCTTATTTCCCTCGAGGCTGTAATTAAATGAGTATTTTTTTAAAAATCTTCTGTTCTATTTACTCATTCACATAATACTTATTGCAAAAAGAAATGCTTGCCATTTGAGCTTAAAATAAGCAGTTAAAAAGTTGTGCCTTAAGCGAAGAATTTGTTGTGACTCGAATTAATGAAAAAATCTGTTTACGGGTGATATAAAATTATTTTTTAAATTAAAAGCCTTGCTTTATTAAAATAGATAATCCATTTTACACTCTACAGCATCTTTTTTGATACACGATTTAAAAGAGCATTAAGTTGTTTCTTCACTCCAAAGATTTTAAAAGATTCATATTTCACAGATGAAATTGACTTGAAATTAATTTAAAAATGTTGATTCACTTCTGATGATAAAAACAATGTCACAATTAAATTGCTAATATGTATGGATCTTGTTTAAATAATTTCTTTATTTATTTTTCTCAAAATCAGAAAGTAGGTTAGATTAAAAATAAAACAGCACATTACATGTTACACAAATTTTTCGAATTAAAGAAAATTACTTTGGGGATGCCATAATATTTAATTAAATGACGGTCGTAAAAAATGACGTCTTTACTTAAAGGAAACATTAAGAAGTTTTTCATAATTAAATAAATATATAAATTTCGAAAAATGTAAGCAAATACAATTGCAGTTACTCGTGTATCGCTTGCACGAACACTCTGCTTAAACTGTTACGTCATGAAAACTGGATGATAGCTGGATCAAAACCTATTTAGCATATGTAGGTATATTTTGACTGGAAAGAAAACATTTAATATGAAGCTCCAAATTGGTATTTAATTTCTGATACTGATAATAAAGTTCCACAAATACTATCCAACTTTTGATACTCATAGTAAAATTCTACGAATAGTATCCAACTTTTGATACTGTTAGTAAAATTCGACAAATAGTATCCAATGTTTGATGCAGTTAGTATTCTGCTTCCGAAACGGTTTAAGAAAGATCTTCGTTAGATGAAATGAGTTTCTTCACTGGAGAATCTTCTGGTTCATTTTGTCTTTAGGAAAACTGTGTTATCAAAGTTTAATTTCCACTTATGCCTTTTATTTATGCCTTAACTTCTGAAATCAGTAGAAATTTTTTAAATTTATCCTGTATGCCTCAAATCGCGAAATATGTTATTAATTGAAAATAGTTTCTGTTCTTTTTATTGAATTGTGCAAGACATTTCGTTATACAAATACAGGACTCCAAATGTTTCTGGTCTTCTACTTGGAATATCAAATATAGACAAAAAGGAAGAAAAAAATAAGTTCACCATTGTTATATTTTTAAGCTCTAAATCGTTGAAATTTTTTTCAAAAATATCATAGAAACATTAAACAGTACTGGTAAAAAAATCATCCACTGTATCATTTTAAAAGAACAAATTTAAATCATTAACTTCCCTAATTGAATGGAAACAGACATTTAGTATGCAAAATAAAATTTTAGAACTTCTTCATAAATAATAAGTTTTTAAATTTTTAAAACTTATCATTTATGAAGTATATTATAGGTTTTCTAAATTCATTTCTTCGAATTTAATACCAAAATGAAAAAAAAAATTAAAACTTTTCAATATTCGGTATTTTTATTAATATATTTTGTATTATCGGAGACTTTAAGTAAATCAGTTTTAAATAACTTTCTTATTAATATTCTTTTATTAAAATTTGCCTCTCAAAAAAGATCAAAACAATTAACTCTTTAGATATCTTAATATTTTACTTTTTTGATATTGGAAATAAAAAAAAGAAATAAAAATGAAATAATTCTTTTTCAAACTCTAAAGTTAAAAAAAAACATCACATGAAATGCAGCATTTGGAAGATTAAGCTTTTGTTCAAATTTATGGAGGCACTAAAGACAATTACTCCATTTTTTTTTCTAAATTTTTTTTTACTTTTAAGAAAACAAAATTCCTCACTGAGAAAAAAAAATTACAACAATGCAAAATGAAAATTTCAAATCATTTTCATTTTAAAAATTCGGAAAAAAATTCTGGTAAGAAGAAGATGACACTTTATAATGAAATTTTAAAAAAAAACCTCATTATTGAAAGAATGCATAAAAATGTTCTAGGAATAACAAATAGAAGTTACTTTTTTATGCAACAAAATCCTTTTTTTTAAATTTATTATTAATATAAATATTGTCATAATTTTTATTTATGATTGTACCAATATGCTTGAAAATAATTGCAATCCAGTGGAAGAAGAAGCCCATATTTTATAGTTTCCAAAGGAGGGATGTTTTTTTTTTTAAATGTACATATTGATCACCTGTTATATTTTGAGTATTATTGGTATAATTACCCCAATATTCTGTATATTTCGTAAGAGAAGTTTCTTCTGGCATTTTCCTTTTTATATTGAATTATTTAGTGAATTATTGAGTGTATTATTCTTTATTGAAAACTCCTCTGATTACACTTCAGAAGAGGTAAAAGTACATATTTTAAAAAAATTATGTTTTTTTAAATGTAAAAATTGATCATCTGTTATATTTTAAATAGTATTCGTATAGTTAGCGCAATATTCTGTATATTACCTAATCTGTATATTTCGTATGAGATATACAGATCTTTTGAATTCTTTCTTTCTTTTGAATGTTGAAATGTTTTGAATGTTTCTTTTTGAATTATTCTTTCTTTATTTATAATATTTACATTTTTAAGTTTATTATATATATATATATATATATATATTCTGAAAATGACTATGCAATTCATTTTATGGGAATACATAGCGATTTTAACATCAGGGCAAAAAAGCAATATTTATCTACTTTTAAACGAAAAAAAAATATATTGATATGCAAAGTGATGTTAATACCTATTAAAAAATGACACATTGTGCAAAAGTTTTAATAAAAAATTACGCATTATGTCTTTATTTTTTTTTAGTTTCGTGTTGCATTCTAGTTTCATTTATAGTTTGGTAAACTGAAAATGTTCTGTGTCCTAGTTCTGAAGATGGGAAATTTTACTGGATTATTCCTGGCAAGAAATACAAGACTTCTAAACAAATCTAATGATTTTTGAAAATATTGCCAGAACTTTTCTACTGAAATAAATATGCTAGAAGAAATAATCCTATTTGCTATATTAATCACTTTTGTATTTTTCTTGAATCATATTTGCATTTAATGCTTGATAAATTAAAATATTTCTTTGTAACAAAAATAGTTATAACACAGTTGTCGTTGTTCTCGTGTTCCGCTTAAAACAGAAGATGGGGTGCAGTAGCATCTGAGCGTATGGATCTCTGAACATTAGTGTGCAGAAGTCTGAATTCCAGCTCTCACACGTCTCAAACCCTTTTTATGGGGCAGACTTCATTCATGCATTTCATTCGTTCCTCTACAGACCGTAATTTACGTCCAAAACAGAGACAGATCATCTGTGACCCAATACCCCCTGTGGTATTACTCTCGACCTGAAGGACATTGTAACCACGACAGATTTAACGTGCGTCCCCCCCCCCCCCCCCATAGACGGAAAGTCTTCGACTAGCAGGTCCTAAGTCTTAGCCCAAGGGATGTAAATACAGCTCCTCACCAACCAGACTATCTCGGCATTTGTTTTAACACAGTAACTTGTCAATACAAAATGCCCAAAATTTTAAAGATATTGGCTAAATTATCAAGAATGATAAATAGATTCATAGGAATGTAACTCAATATCTTATACTTATAAGTATATAGAGGATAATAATAGAAATGGTTTATTAAATCTTCAAATTAAATCATTGAATGAAATAACTTGCTTGTTATAAAAGTGCTGCAAAAAAGTCCTAAAAATACCCTAAATTGACTTTCTTGCTCTTTACCATTATTTCAACTTCATCTTTTATAGTAACTAATCTATATTTACGATTTAACCAACCACAGTGAGTGAATACATCATTGTGGTTGGTACTAATTTTAAACGAGAGCGCCTGTTATCAATTCAAGTACCTCATCTATACAAGGAAATGAATGGCAGACAATCGTGAGAGTCGATTGACGTTAGCTTCCGTTCCTTGAGGCTTTGGATATATTAAGCATCAGTCGATTGCTGCTGACTTAACAAAAGAGGATTATCGGAGAATATATTAACAGCCATTCTAAATCATTCCGCAACTGACAGATGAGAACTCATGCATAGAGCAGCAACAAATGGAAATGAGTATTAAAATGAATCACACCGTTCAATACATATATTGAGTTTTTATGTAATACAATTCTGTATTTACGTAAAACTTTGATCCAACTAATATGCATTCGTATTAAAATAAATAGCATTGTTCAATAGATACACTCTGTTTTTATACAATAGACATTTGTATTTATTTAACAATGTGAATCGATGAATACTGTCACGAATTCCAGTACTACTTCACTGGTTTCACTTCGCTTGTAGTAGCTATAAGGTGAAGAGACAATCAGCAGGTCTCAAGAAAAAAAAACAAAGACGTTCATTTAACAAGAAAACATTAACATTCATTTAACAAGAAGACAGTATCAAAAGAAGACATGAAAACCACTACCTGTCAGTTTTATCTCTTAACTTTTCGTAATTTCTGTGGAGAATTATAGATGGATACCGAATCTTCGCTTCTTACGAAATATCTACAAAATTACAATAGTTTCTGCAAATTTTGGTTTTGTCTCTAATGCCACCAGAATTATCAAGAATTTTTCTAAGGCTGAAGTCATTGACCGGCATCTATAAATTTGAGCCATCAATAAAATTCTCTTAGTTCCAATATCTAACTTCCCAAGGAGGCAATTTTACAAGTTAAAACAAATTTATATTTCTTCGCAATTTCATATCATTGACTGTAGATAAACTATAAGAGAAATCCAACCAATTTTATTGTAATTGGTTCTAACTATTCTAATTAAAAAGATTTGATGTGTAGTGAATAACAAACCTGTGTGAAACAAAGTATAAAGAAAATAATATAATCAACTAAACAACGAAAGAACACAACTAACAAAACTCCATAATATCTAAATAGATTTGTGTTTTCTCTAAATAAGTATTAATGCAAGGGTCTAAACTTTTATTGTATACGAATAAATTCGTTTTTCCTTGAGTCTTTATAAATTTTGCTTTATAAACTGGAAAGGGAAAAGAATAACCTTCTCTGAGTGCTCATATCGGTTAAAAGCTATCAATAAGTTTAATAATCGTCAGAAATATGGCTTCTCTATGGCATTTGTAACTGAAGAAACTTGTTTGCCTAAATGATTCGTAAAATTAAGCTATAAACAAGGACTGAAGGGAGAAACTGCGATAAAAGATATGTTTTATTACAAGGTAGTTCGTTCTGCAATAAAGAATCGAGGTTAAATAAAGGAATTTCTGTCTCTCTTTTGGCCTTGGATGCATGTTGCTTTGTAAAATATTTGGAAGGCTCGAAAGAGACATTTACTGCCAGTAAGTGATAAAGATAAAATCAGCTTTTTATGTTACGTATAGTTCGTGATACCGGCTTATAATACAGGTCTAAATTCCTTTCAAAATAAGTTTTGGAATATATGTTGCTTATTTGTAATCATATGATAGTTGATGAAGCATAAAAATTATATATTTATAAACTTATTTGGTATTATTTCGCCATTGAAAAATCGCCAAATAATGAATAATTCTGCCAAATTTCGTAAAGCGAATTTCAAGTGAAAAATCGCCAAATAATGTAGAATTCACGCCAAGTTTCTATGGCGATTTTTCGCCGGCACATGGCTAATGGGAAAGAACCATTTATTCTTGTAGCCTCCTTAACATATTTCTGTAAATAAACCGATCTTCTTTCAATGTAAATTTATTAAGAAGCTTAAATTTTTATAGAAATAGCAAATTATAATTCATTCGAATCCGATTTTCTCTTTATAACTTAGATATCGGAATTGCCGGTGTCCTGGCATAGAGGGAGTACGTCTTTCCTGTGATCTGAACGTTTCTGGGTTCAGTCCCGGTTCAGACATAGTTGTTCTATTTGTAAGGTGTGAATGTGTCCCCCTGTAAAAAAGGAATGTGCAAGTGAATGTGATGAGTGATTAGCAAAAGTCGTACTCTTGGTCCTAGTTGACGCTACTACAAAACAAGAAACGCCAATTAGTCTTAAATCGCTGACTACCTCAGCGAACTGGTTCATGGCAAGTGCCATAAAAAACAACATATTGAGATTGTGTTTGTTTATTGAGAATACATACAGTGATTCTTATTGTTTGTTATAAGTTTTCAATTATTGCTATTTTAAAATGAGAAAAAAAAATATTTTCTTTTTATTTTTGAAAATATATCTTTAGTTCTTATCTATGTAAAATTTTTAACTTATGAATACTTCTATGAGTAAATTGTTCATAAAGAATAAGCAAATATCAAAAGAACAATTCATCTGTATTAATAATAAAGAAGAATAAATATGTTTATAGAGCCATTTAGCACGTTAAGCCTTTTTATTTAGATCTGTACAGTTTCACGTACTTTGATTTAGAAGGCAAAAAAGATATTTCTTCAATAACTTTCAAAAATATTGTTGTATAAAAACTAATTTTATCTATTTTGAAGAACAATAAACAAAGTTTCTAGTTAGAAATCTTTAAATGCAATTTATCTTTTCGCAATTCCGATAGCCTTTTAAAAATAATTTTTGTATATTTTTGAATAATTACTTTTATTTTTTATCATTTAAACCTATATTATTCTTTTTTTTATTAAATATTTAATAAAATTATACTTTTCCACTCTTAAAATCTCAGGAAAAATTATCTGTTTAATATTTTTTTGATATATCCACTTCTATAAGAATTCAAAAAGTAAAATTTAGTTATCACAAAAAATAATTGATTTTTTTGGCAATTTAAATTGGATCGCCCATACACTTAAGACTTCAATAATGGTATTATGTCACGGGACTTGAATCAATTAAGAATGTTCATGTCCAATAAACAGAGCAAATATAAGTTTATCAAAAATACGGCTTTAATTTTTGTCGCGATTATATTATTAAAAATATTTTGTCAACTGAATTCAGAATCATAAATTTTGCATGTATTTAATTAAAATAATATACAAACATTATTCCAAGATTAGAGTTTTTTTAAATACAAAAA
>JAOUZG010052315.1:2076767-2089404 GCA_026289955.1 Argiope argentata | reverse complement strand
ATATGTATATATATATATATATTTCAAATTCAATACTTGGTAGAGATGTTCGTAAAAATCAAATATATTTTAAAAGAACAATTAATTAGCAAGTAAGTTTTGAAAATCATTAAAATTGTATACTACGATAAAGAATTTACGAGTGTATAAATTCTAAATTTCTACCTTAAGAACAATTGAATAAAGATAAATTAGATAACCTTCATAACTCTATCTTTATCAACAAAAAAATATATATTTAAAAAACTAATATTATCCTGGAAATTTTATTGTATATCAAGAATACATTGTTCATTTTGTTTGTATAAAAAGTCACAAAAGTACAAAAACTTTTATGTCAACTTTTTAAATTTTAGCTTATATTCAACTTTGTATAATTGAAACAGTTTCAAAATATTTCCAGAAGTTTTTATGATATCAAGCACTCTAAGTATTTCAAAATGCTGAAATTAATTTCTTTAAATATTGTAATGCAAACACCACACAATAATTGCTTAAATAACTTGGATTCTAAATTAATTTAATTAACGCTAGTACTTTGATTTCAGCAAATATTATTGGGAGAGTCAAATATTAAATTTTTATTTAAAGCAAGAAATATATTTTTTATGTAATAAGTGTTCCATGTGATACAATTTTCGAAAAGTATCTTCAACATATTACAGAAATCAACATAAATTATTACTAACGTCTTTTGGTTTCAAATATTAATTCTAAAGACTTCATAAGCTAATTTTTATTTAAAAAAAATCTTTTAGAATGCTGAATTTTTTTATATTTGTATTATTCTCAATGAATAACAGATTAATTTTTAAAATAAAAATATGTTTCTTTTAAAAAGTTTCTACTCAACTTCTTGTATTAGAATTATTCGAAAGGAATAATAGATTAATTTTTTTTTTAATAATTCAGTTATCGCTTAGACTATTATCAGAAATGACATTTCTGAATTAATATACACATTATCTAAGGATATATGATAAAAAGATTCTTTATTATATGATTCCATAACAAAATTTGGTTTCCGATAAATACTTTCATCAGAAATATTACTATAATCTTTTTGTTTCAAATAGTACTTCTAAAGACTTCATTAGCTAATTTTTATATAAAGTAAAAATATATTTCTTTTAAACGTTTCTGCTCAACTTCTTGTATTAGTATTATTCGCAAGAAATAGCAAATTAATTTTTCAAAATAATTTGCTATTTATAGGGTAACTATTTATGCTATTATAGGGTAGGTATATTTTGCACCTTTATAGGGTAACATTAACCCTATAAAGGTGATTTCTGAATTAATATAACATTATCTAAGGATATAAGATAAAAAGATTCTTTTATTATATTCATCCATAACAGAAATTAGTTTTCTCTAAAAAAATTAAAATTCCACCGACGAACACATTAGCAAAATTAACTATTTTTCTCGGCTAAACAACTCAACCTTGTTACATTTACAAGGCAATGGTACTCTGGGGAGAATTATATAAAAATAATGTGTTATATTAATTTCCCAAAAGCATACTTTTGCTCCAGGTTACATGCTTAACAAATATGCTTATTATTTTACAATTTTTGTAGACTAACTATACTCTTAATGTAGGAATAAATGTTTGTCATTAGACTTTCTAAAGGGTAATTAAGGGACTTAGCATCTTGAGGAAATACTTTGTTGGCACAGACATTTATGGTCACACCTCTATGTTATAAAGATGGAACATTTTTTTTTCTTATTTAATCCTATAAAGGTGATTTGAATAATTCCGGGAGGGAATCATTTAATATCAAAGAGTGCCGCTTTTTCTCTAAATAATATTGCCAAGTTACATTAATGTAATTATATATATTATATATATATATTTCCTCTTTATCACTTTATATATGAAGCAAAATGCATTTGTGTAATATGTTCATCTTAAGTTGCTTTGGGACTTTCTTCTAGGAAATGGAAAGTCAAATATTTTGAATTCAGTATGATTAGTAAGTAAGTATATCTAAGAGCTGTATGATAGGAATATTTTAAGTAAATATTAAATTTCATTTTTTTAAAAAATATTTTAATGCATATTGAAAGAAAATTTACTTTAAAGGAGACCGCAATAAGCGTTAATATTTAAATTATGTGGGATATTAATTGAAGCGATATGGTTCAGGTGCATTTTCAAAAATTATTTTTTCATTATTATATTATGCAAAGAAATCTTTGTTAAATGAAAGTGTAACTAATAAAAACAGATTTTTTCAGGTTTAATACTTTATTTTCAGTTGGAAGGGCAAAAAAAAATTTGTTGAACGCGCAAACTTTTTTACATAAAAATAATAATAAGAGTAAATAATTCGTCTAACTTACCTTTGTTATAACACACCGAATTGGAACTATTGCTGATATACGATGTTTTTAAAGAATTAAAATCCCAAATTTTTTTAATAGATTTCTCGTTTACATTCTTAATTAGAAAAATTATTATACAAATTAATTGAAAATTATCAAAACGAGATTAATAAATTATATAACATTATTAACTTTATTATTAGGTATTTATTAATAATAGCCGGTTTTGTTAAATTCTTCTCATTTTTCTCACATTTTTATGGAGATACACATTATTTTCGTTCAAATTCTTTTTGACAATAATTATGGTACACATAAGTTGAAAATCATCCAAACGATATTAATAAATTATATAAAATTATTAAAATTATTATTGGATCTTATTAATAATAATAACTGGTCAAAATAATAAATTATTAAAATTTTCTCTCATTTTTACTCACATTTTTATGGAGATGAACATTATTTTCGTTCAAATTCTTATTGACAATAATTATAGTACACATAAATTGAAAATTATCAAAAAAGATTAATAAATTATATAAAATTATTAATATTATTATTGGATTTTTATTGATAATAATAACTGTTCAAAATAATAAATTTGTAAATTTTCTCTCATTTTTACTCACATTTTTATGGAGATACACCTTATTTTTGTTCACGTTCTTATTGAGAATAATTAAAATACACATAAATTGAAAATTATCAAAAAGGATTAAGAAATTATATAATATTATTAATATGATTATCGGGTTATTATTAATAAAAAAACTGGTCAGCACGATAAGCCATATCTATTCTCTCCGACCCAACCGACGGCTGCGGATTTAAACCACTAGGGCTGAATGACCTTACCACCGTAACAGCAACACTGGGGGGAACTGTGGTTGAGTCAAAATCGTCATTACCGGCCACGGTACAACCCTCCCCGTAGGAAGTACCTCCAGTCATCTATGGGAGAAGTCTAACCATCACCCATTAGTGTATCCTCCAGGGTGAAGAGATCCAACCACCATGCTGGAAGCATCTCATTCTCATTTGGAGGTGTACACCGAGAGTTTGGTTAGCTTGATAAATAGATAAAACTCTTTTGTTATTTTTAATAATAATGGCAAAATCATAATCATATTAGCCATAACACATATTTTAGGTCACTAGGAGACAATAAGGCATTAAAGATTAAAAATGATTTTTTCATAATTGATAACATGGTATCATATTTAAAACATATTATACAGAAAATCAAACCAAATATTATTTTGAATGACATATTATAAAAATGGTTTATTAAATTCACTTTATGTCAAAATCAATTTGAAGGACTAATTAAAAGTTTATGAAAGGAAAATAATTTTATAAAATTGAAAGTCTTTTATTTAAAATTTACCGATGCAAATAGAGATTTAATATCAAAGTGTAAATCTTTGATTAGTACTATTTTGAATTTAATCCATCGCTAAATTATTACTAAATAAATGAAACTCGAAAAACCAACGTATTCAAAAATTTAATTGATCGGATAACTAAAAGCGTTAAAGAATAACGACTGTTTTCATTAAATTCATAAAATAGGATAAAAAATAATTAATCAAAACTCACTAACAAGCGTAGATTTAATTAACTCATGACTTGCGGTGTTAAAAAAAGCAAGTAATTTATTTAAAAGCGACAGATTAATTAGCTATTCGCTAATAACAATAGACCAGAGCTATTCTCTTCTATTAGGTGTACCAATGCATCTTAGATCATAAATTAAATACTTAAACCACATACACATTGTTTCCTAATAAGGCGAAACTTTTACAATATAATTAAATTAGCATTTAGTTTAAGAGGCTCTAACGTATGAGCTTCGTTATAGAAGAAGAAAATTAGTATTTGCTAATGACTTTAAAAGTTGTTTCAAGTTAAAGAGGTTTAAAAAAATGACTTAATTGGGATTTCGTCTCGTTTCATGAGTTTAGTCAATATTTTAATAGCTTCCTCAATTTCTGATGACTTCCGCTTTGGCCATTATAGATGGGTAAATGTGTTTTCTAATGATATCTCCGAAACAAAAGTTTAAACAGAATTAAGGTGGACAGCTGTGGTGAAAATGACATCTTAAGGCAAACAGTTTTGCTATATTTTTAAAGAAGAAATTTACTGTTAAGAGATGGATTTAATGTGTTATGTAGAGTAACGAACAAAATTTCGATACAAACTATTTACTATTACCTCTTGTAGATGATAATGACGTTGTTATAAAGACAAACGATATTCAGTAAAGAAATGATATATTATTCAATCTTGTTCAAATTTTCAAACGTTAATAAAATACTTTGTATTTAATCAATCAAATTCAAGTAATTTTTTAAACTTGTAGTGAATTACATTTGAAGTTAATACATTTTTTTTAAATATTAACACATTATTTTTTATTAATTAATTAAAAACTAACTATCTCTCCTTTATAGTATTTGCAGTTGTTAAGTTGGGATAGCCCTGTAGTAAGGCGTTGAATTTGTATTCTTTGTACTGCGAGTTCGAACCTGGTCACATAGCTCTCTATGTCGGAAGTTATACCAATTTGGGGTTACTGAGTCAAAGGTGATCGTTATTCGGGAGCTCAGAGGCTCATACCCACAGAAGCTATTGCACCCCTCCTTCTGCTATTAAGCGGAACAACAATTGTAATTATTTAATAAAGAGTAACTAAAATAAAAAAAATCCTAACTAAGCAATTTTTCCTAATACCCAAAGTAGGAAGTAATTTTAAAAAAATTGTTTTTATATTACTTAATTCTTTGATATGAATTTTACTATAAAAATTGATGATTTATTTCTGAATAAATTAAAGGAAAACGCTTTAAATCTGCAATGATATACGGAATCATAAAAATTGTTTTTATTAAAAAAAAGATTCTATTAGATTAAAGAAATTTGCGAAAATTTGCGCCATACACACACAAAAAAAAATCCTTTACATCTCTTTTCTGTTGTCATTGGTTGTTTTCTCATTTCTTCGTAGTTTGTCTATCTCTGGTGATTTTCATGTTACATGTATAGTTAAAACATTATTATCAAGTCAGAATATAATGTCATTTTGGGAATGAGGTAGACAAAAATCTGTAGGGAAAAAATAAAATAGAAAAAACGTAGGTGAAAAGTAGAAATTTTATTACCTGCACGAGCATCTTAAAAAATCAACTTATAATAACGCGTTTCCATTGCATTTACAAAACCTCTAATAAAAAAAAAAGTTAATGACTACAGCAAATAAAGCCTAGAAAAATGTCATTTTGAGCGTGTGATTGTATGAAATGAAATAAACAGGAAATGGGATATTTTTTTAAGCAATAAATGTGAGACAAAGTTTTTTTTTATGATCGTTGGCAATATTAAAGTGACTCATTCAATGAAACGATTAAAAGGAATAAAAATACAATTTAACTTGCACGAGCATGCTGTGCTTGACCGTTCAAAAAATGATATTCTGACACGATACATAGAAATATGCACACCATATTTCATTTTAATCTTTTATTTAACTTTTTTTTGTTATGGAGAAAATGTATTAAAACATTGGTGCTACCATTCGAAAATTTTGAAATGTTGTGATTCAACGGTGAATATCAATTTTTTTTCATAAAATATTGTTGAGCGTCCCTCAATATATCTTCCACTAAAATTTCTTCTCATTTCTGTTCAATGCGAAAATTGAGGACTCATATATCGGGATAGTTATTTTTTATAATCATCTGGCATTTCCTTTAGTTGACCAGCTGTTAGAAATTCAAAATATGAATATGTTCAGATAGAACTACAAGTTCAAATTCATCACTTGCATAAATAAACAAAATTAACTGCCACTTAATAATCAGTTATAAAGGAAATATAATTTTATATACGTTTGAAATTAAGAAAAAAATTTAAGCTATTAGCTCTCAAAATGAATATTTCGCAATTAAAGTATAATTGAAGTTGTTTCTTTATCCTCATGTCAGACCATGATGTTATTTTGGTTAATGAGGTTTTCTGGCATTAACGAAAATCCGTAGGAAAAAAATAAAAATAAAAAACCTGTAGGCGAAAAATTCAAATTTTATTTTCTGCGTGAGGTATCTCAAAAAATCCTATTTTGATAACGTGTTGCCAAGAATTCTGATTTAAAAAAAAATAACAGCTAACTCCAATAAAACACAGAAAAATGTCATTTTGAGCACGTGATTACATGAAATGAAATAAATGGGAAATGCGATATTTTTTCTTAACAATCAGTGCGAGACAAAGTTATTTTATGATCGTTTGCAGTACTAAAGTTTTTAATTCAATGAAACCATTAAAACGGATAAAAATATAATTTAACTTGCACGAACACTTGGTGCTCGGCCATTCACGAAATGATGTTCTGACATGATACATTGAAATATGCATTGCAGATTTCAATTTCAATCTTTTTTTTTTTAATATACTGGGACCGCGTCTACCTGGTTGTAAGTTCTCGGCTGGTGAACCACAAGGTTTCAGTTTCGAGATCCGATTCCATTGAAGAACCTTCATGTAAGGAAGTATGTTACAAGTTAAATCTGTCAGTCCAAACTTCCCTCAGCTAGTAGGGGAGGAGGGTACAAAAAATTTATTTTAAAATATAATATATTTAATATTCTGTATTTTGAATTCTTTGAGCAGTATTTTAAATAAATTTCTTTCATAAAGGCAAAATAAATCTCCCTTAAGTTTCCCTCTTAAGTAAATATACACTGGAATGAATGCAGCTATTATTAGAAAATTATGTTACTTGTTTAGAGATGCGCTGTGGTGGCCTGGTGGTAAGTTCGGCTTTGGAAACGGAGGTTTTCATGTTCGAAACCGAATTTCACCGAAGAACCCTCGTGTAAGCGGATTTGGTGCTCGTAAAAATCGTCTGGGTCAAACATCCTCGTGGCGTGGAGAGTGAGTGACCAGTTTAGGTCTCATCCTCATCATCTGACCACTGTTCAAAATTACCAAGTCCGCTCTGAAATATCCTTAGTGTTACTTTATAACGGGACTTTAATATAATTAAACAAACAAACAAATTATCTAATTTACCCTCGCCCCTCATTAGAAATTTTAAGTTATTTATTTATTAATTGCATTATGGGGGAATTTATTTTTTTATAATGGTACCCCGTATAACTTTAATCATTCACATGAGTTGGTAGTTATTATTATTATTATTATTAGTATTATTTTGCTTTTTCATCCAAGTTTTCTTTTTCAAGTTGGCTAAAGCGCTGATAACTTAATAAATAAGTGACAAGTAGCTACGTTTCAAAGTAATTTCCTGATAAATAGACCAAAATCAAGATGAACAAGGGAACTGGCATTTGAAGCTGAAATTTTCTATCTAATATCTTTTCAAATATAATTAAATATTTTGAAGATTTAATGAAAATTATTTTATTGATGATAAAAAAGATGAAAAAAAAAGTCACTCCTCATGTTAGCTTAGGTGTGCTATATTAATTTAAATAAGTATTTATTGAAATTTTATAAAATAATAAATTAATAAATGTCGCCTTCATCTGAACTTATATTAAACATTTGTAAGCTAATATTTGCCGGCATCCTGGCACAGAGGTACGCCTTCCTAGTGATCCGGGCGTCCCAGGTTCTACTCCTGCTTATGGCAAGGTTCCTACACTGTGTGCTATCTTGAGGTGTGTGAATGTGCCTTCCCCTTGTATAAAAGGGGTTTTGCAAGCCAATGTGTGTGTGTGTCATTCTCATATGAACTAGAATTCAAACTTCTGCCCTAGGGTGCTCGTTACCCTCAGAATCTACTGCAGCCTTTCTTTCTGTTGTAAAGCGAACACAAGATAATCGTCATCATAAGCTAATTTCTTAAAGCTTTTTGTCATTTTTGAAACAAAATATGACTTTCATTGTTAAATTTCTTCGAATTAAAATAGATAAAGAATTCTTGTAAACCTCATTATTTTTATATCTAATCAAATGCGTATGGAATTTTTGCTGAATACATTCAGAACAATGAACTATAAAAACGAAAGACAAAAAAAATCATTGAAGAGAAAAACTTTTTTGTACAAGCCAGAAAGAAGTCTGGAAGAAGAATGGTGCAGGAGAGTTGCAACAAATACCCTTTCACGCAGCAAAATCAACTCCATAGTAAACTACATTCATAAATACCAAGACCTCTTCAAGACCTACAATAGCTAGACAAGAATTCCCCTTGTGATAATCAACCAAAATTACAACTTAAAAGGTCCCTCAAAAGTGCAGATTTACCCTTTTTTTTCTTTTCTTTTTTCTTTCTCCCATCTTGTGCTCGTCCAACTGGTTATATAACCTAGCGTTATAGGCACCGGAGGCACAGGATGGCGTTATGTTATGTATAGCCAATAACATGTTGTTGTTGTTACAAATGGCACTTGACATGGACAACCCCCCGCTGATACAGCAGCAGATTTAAACTGAAAGGAGTGTCTCTTGTTTTGAAGTAGCGCCAACTAGGGCCAAGAGTACGACTTAGATACACACTCACTGCATTTGCTTGCTCAGCCCCTTTTTACAGGGGTGCACAGTCATACACCTCACAGATAGCACACTGAACAACCATGCCCGAACAGGAACTCGAACCCGCGACTCCCAGGACACGAGGTAGACGCGCTGCCTCTGTGCCAGAAAGACGGCTTTTGTTGCATAAACTATTATATAAATATTTCTTCGATAAAATTATAGAAAACAATCGCATTTTAAATTAGTTTTTATCTTGCACTTCTTTACGATTTTTGTCAACTTTGAAACAAGAAACATTGTCATCTTGAATGGAAGAAATTTAACAATGACTTGCATTGTTAAATTTCTTCCATTGAAATAAATATAAAGAATTCTTCTAAGCTTCGATATTTTTATGTTTAATCAAATGGAAATGACTTTTTTACTTTATTGTGATATATGATCTATAAAAATAAAAGAAAAAAGGCTGTAAAATCATTACAAATAAACATACTTTGTACTAAATAAAATATTATAAAAATACTCTTCGGTAAAATAAAGGAAAGAAATCTCACTTTGAGAAAATAATTACTTACCTTTCAAACTAAATAGGATCAGATTCTATTTTATAAAGATTGACGTAAGGTTGTTTGAATATGTCAGCGCTACAAATGATTTCCGAATCTGTGTTTATCCATTGTAATTTAGCATCACGAAAAAGACCAATGTATTCCATCAATCACTTGAATACTTTTACGAATTTGAAAAAAGAAAAAAAATCAAGAAGGTACAGCTGCTCATTCAATGACTTTAGTATTGCATAGAACAAATGCGATAGAAATAGCAGGTCGAAAATTTATCGAATCGGCTTTGCATGAGACAGATACCCTCCATAAATCAATCGACCGGGAGAGTATTTGTAACTATTGTCACAAACTTCGAATCGACGTGGGACATTAACTCAAGATTTTCAAACAGAGAGAATATCCGAACAAAGACAAATGATTAATGTTGCGCTGTCAATGAAAGAATAGAACATCTTTATGTTAAGAAATCTGGCGAGTTTAGCTTGGCATTTATTAGTTGAATCAAATTCAAACATAAATGATCTAAAAGAAGAACAATTTGGATTTTCAAATTAAAGTCAAGTTTTTATTAAGGAATGACTACACACTGAGCACGTATATGAACTTAGCATAAATGCAACTAGCACATAAAGTAACTTCCAACGAATTGATTTTAGGATTTTAACGAAGATTCAGTAAATTGTAGTGGAATTCAGTAGATTGTAGTATACCTAGTATACTACAATATATCAGTAATATCTACTGTATATTGGTAAATTGTCTTATTTATCTGTCATATGTAGATAAGAAAAATAAAAAAAACTTATAATTTACCTTAAAAAGGTTTTACAATTATCTGATTTTTATGACCCTAAATCCTGCTTAAAAAATTTAGTATGTTAGTACACTAAAATACTTTTAATACATTTGGTAATTGGATTGACTTTTTCTAATAACACAGTTTTGAACATATATAAAAAAAGATTGCTTGACTTTTTCTCTTTCGAAATTAGAACATAGAATTTGAACAAGTGAGCTTTTAAGTGCATAATGGGTTCTTTAAGAGAGAAAATTTTGATTTAGTATGTAAATTATAAATGCAACAGCAAAAAAATAAGAAAATTTATAGTTTTTTTTATTTATTTAATAAGTGTTTTCGTAAAACATGCAAACATTTTAATATAATTTGATTTTTAAAACTGAATTTCAACAATTCATATCGGGTTTGCTTGCTTTCATTATTTGCTCATATAAAGAAGTAGATTCTAAATCTCAAATTGGTCATTTTTTTTAAAAAAAAGTTTCATCTAGGCAATTCTTAAAAAAGGATTAAAATGAAACCTGCTTTGCATATTTCAATGTCAAAACATCATTTCTTGAACGGTCAAGCACCACGTGATCGTGCAAGTAAATATATATTTTTATTTATTTTAATTGTTTCATCGAATGAGTCACTTTAGTACTGCAAACGATCGAGAAAACGCTGTCCCGCATTTATTGTTTAAAAAAATATCACATTTCTTATTTATTTCATTTCACACAATTGCGTGCTCAAAAGGACATTTTTTAAGGTTTTATTTGCTGAAGTCATTAACTTATTTTTTTTTTAAATCAGACCTTTTGTAAATGCAACGCAATGCAATTAAAACTGATTTTTTGAGATGCTCGTGCAGGTAAAAAAATTCTATTTTTCATACACAGAAATTTGTTGACGCCAAAATCCTCATTCTACAAACCTCATTGCACAGTCCTTTTTATTTCCGTTATTAAATAGATTAATAGCTTAAAATCGATTAATTTTTTTGTATAAATTTATTTATTTCATTTTATTTTACTTGTTTTACTTCCAAGTATATATGTTTGTGGACATTCATGATATTCAGTTTACTCTCCTCTAATTCTTTGTAGGTCTGATTCCTTTATTTGAAACCAATATGATTCTGAATTAGCTAATATGGAAGACTGAAGTTTAGTCTAACTTAAAATTAAACAATTAAAATGTCACTTGCATCATATGACTGTAGTTTAGATTTACATATTTATGCATTCACAAGTTATATAATCTGAAAGTTATAAATCTCATTCGGGTTATATAATTTTCATACAAGTATAATGATTTAATTATAATTGAGTAAAATCGTTTTAAGGAGCAAAAAGATCTGGAGATATCGTTAGAAAGCGAAGTAAAAACTTATCTAATTTCTAATTAACGAGATATTATAATAAATTGCTTTACATGTACATATGCCAACGTCATGGCTTAGAGCTTCATTGTGATCTGGATGACTTGCATTCGAGTCCTGGTTCGGGCATTGTTGTTCCTCCTCTGTTTTATGTATGAATGTCCCCCCCCCATAAAAAAGGACTGTGCAAATGAATGAGATACGATAGATTTAATGATATCATAAATTTAAAGATATATAAATTTAACGATATATAGATTTAACGACATATATATTTTTAGATAACGATATATAGATTTAACGATGCGATAGATTAACGAGAAAAACGATCTATTTAATCATAATATTAAACATTTTTTGGCGTTATGCATTTCAAATTTTTTTATAACCATAAATATTAAAATGTATGCATGTATGAATGAATGATTTTAAATGTGTACCCTTTATCCCTGACATTCGTATAATCATTCGAATTTCTCAGAAAAGAATATTACCCAAATTTCCCTTTCAAAGATATAAGAAATGTCCAACCTCTTGAAATATCCAACTTTGAGTGGAAACCCGGCTCCTAAGGTATTTTTCCTAAGGTATAGCTGTAGTTTATTAAACAAAAATATGCTTTGATATCATTTGAGAGTTCTCATAAAAGTTTACTGTTCATCAAATCGATTAGGGCGAGCATATTTCATTAACAAAGGATGCACTTTGGGTAATTTATTAGTTGCGTTTATTTAAAGAGGGGAGAATTTTCCACAGATAACCCGGGTTCTCAAATGCCGACGTGAGCTTTCGGCATCTTTTGTATTATAGAATTAAAATTATGGGTTAATGAACAAACTATCTTGTGCAACTGTTGTCAAATTTTGTGTGTTTTGGTGGAGTCAAGGTTTTGAAGTACTAAAATACATTTATTATTAATAGTTACTGAAAATTAATAGTAATTTTTTAATATTTGTATTTATAATTGATTTAAATCATTTTATACAAGATATTAAACATTACATTCTGTTGAGTTTTTAACATACTTTTTTTTATTTCATTGCTTTATTTTATTAAATACTATTCCTA